>JAULCF010676469.1:0-10256 GCA_032361265.1 Devaleraea mollis | reverse complement strand
TTGGAGTGAATAAATTTACCCGAGCTCTCTGGGCGTTGGTGTGCGCCTCTGGGAGAGAGCTATGGGATTACCCTTTGTTTTGAATCTTCTTTAGTTTCTGTTGCTCTGTACGCTCTTTACTCGGCGTGCAGGTAGGGACGACAGAACATGCTGCAGCAGTGGAGACTACACGGCACTACATCGTAGTCTCCACCATGTTTTTTCTCGAGAGGCAGATCTGCTCAGGGTGCAAAAAGCATTAAAATAAACATGCTTTGGTGCACCAGTGGTAGGCGATGTGTTATCATACAAAACAGTTTTCATGAAAACATTCTTCAGCTAGCGTAACTAATACCCCAATCTGCACAAGAATCGAAAGCAATGTTAAGCCTTTAAAAGTGCGCGCTTAGCGCGCTACGAAAGAATCTCAATATATCGATGCGCTGTCGGAAACTCATTACGAAGTGGTAAAAGGCTGTAACTTTTAGAACATCTAGCTAGGAGTTCCCTAGCTAGATTGAGGCTTTACTATGTTAACGATCTTTGAGCTAGGAGTTTTCGAGTCTTTTTAGTAAAAATTTAAGTTACGCCGTCTTGAGGCTTAGTTGTGTAAACGATCTTTGAGCTAGGAATTTGCCATATTGAGGGTTTAATTGTGTAGACGGCCTTTAAGCTCAAAAATCGTTTACTCAAGAGAACTCTGGCAAACGGTGCATATATTTTGAACGTTAGTGGTATCGGTGGCGATTTTGGAAAGTATTGGTTTGTTGAGGGCATTCTTGTTTTTTAGGTGAAAGAAGAGCCATTTGAGAAGCATGTTAGAATGTAGGACAGATGGCAGCTTTGAAGATCATATCGTGCACGATATGGCTCAAAAAAGAATGGATGGTGGCTGCATGTTTAGTTTTTTGACAAATAGTCGTCATTTACCTTCTAAAAGCAAACCCTTAACAACAGATACAGTTTCAGGAATACATTTCTAACGTCAGAACAACGCGCGCTTACCCCGGTGGCTCAGATCTTGTAATATCCTCGCAAAGACCGAGTCTCAGAGTCTGTTTCTAAGCGTAGCACACACAAGGGCTACGAACTCTTCTTCTTTGCGCAATTTACAACCGTTCAGCCTTTCCGTGAGACATATTTCCGGGGGGTGGTAGTACTACCTGAAGCCGAAGGAGTTCAAGTTACAAGACCATCAATATCTGTATAGTGATAAGACTCTCTAGCTATCCCTTTGACAATACCAAAGAAGTTGACTTTTTTACCTGCTTCGAGAGTCATAATGTGGAAGAAACATAATCACAGCGGCCAACGGTGATGGAATCCCAACGCATGTACTTCCAAAATAAAAAATGCCACTCTCGTCCCTCGCTCTATTTTACCCTCCAAACTCTCGAGTGAGCCGAAAGCCTGCCTCGAACCTGCGCGCCTATGCCAAATAAGATGCCAAAATCTGTCGGCAACATAACGAAGGTGGGCGCCGAAGACGGCGAGGCGACGCCGATAGTGTCGAGGCGAATTCGGCTGTGTTCTTATGTCGACGACGGTGGCAGGTAGACGAAGTCGGTGGCCACCGAATTTCCGTGACGGCGGTGGGGCTACGACGAAGGTGAGGACACGATGGGACACGACGTCGGCGGAGCAACGAAAAGGGCATGGTCTCGACGAAGGCGGCGGTGCCACAGAAATGACACAGGGGACGCGACGACGGCGGCTTTGCACGACTACAGCGGCGGCGGCGGGACCGAGGTGACGAAGATGGTGGCACGACGACGCCGGCGCGACAATGGCGGCGGCGATTGCAGAAAAATGCGCGCCGCTCGGGCACGTGCCGCGCTCAGGGCGCCCCGACGGGTAGCGGTGCGCAAGCGCGGATGCGCATACGCGAGACGCAAGCAGAGAAAACACGAATGACGCCCTCCACGCCCTTCATCTTGCGCGTCATTCCGCCCCTGTGGCTGCGCAGAGGGATCTGTATGCGTGCGAACGGACGCCCTCCACGCCCTTCATCTTGCGCGTCATTCCGCCCCTGTGGCTGCGCAGAGGGATCCGTATGCGTGCGAACGGACGAGAGAAAGGAGACGGGTGAGTGGGCGATAGGGCGAGTGGGTGATGAGTTGTGATGTTGCGGGTAGTGGGTCGGTGAGCTATGATCTTCGGTTATGTCTACCAAAACTAATAAGATGTCGTCAAAGTTTCTACCGTCACCATTATACTGAGGCTTTATGGCAACCTCGACAGTCTTTTGTTTATCATAGCCACGCTCTTGTCATTCGGTCAAGAAATGTCTAACTTTTAGGACTTTTTATTTTTTATGTCATCCGAATTCCAATCCCTAAAAGATATCACTACAGTATGACACGTGTGGGAAATTGTACACTATTTCGCCTTTCTAGTACTAGAAAGGCGAAATAGTGTACAATTTCCCAGACAACTCTTTACACAAATATGCCCCAAGATGGCTAGTTAAATATATCTTCACCAGCACTATTGCGATGTAGAAAGTAAAGAAAACGAGCCTCTAGAGTGAGCACCGTAGATTCATGCTCTTCAGGCGCATAAACAAACCGACCTGGCGCCGTGCTATATTCTCACAAGCGCGTAGCAAAACCATGCTGTTCTCATTGATTGATTGATTTACCTATTACTTACGATCCGCAGACGAGGCGGCACCTGAGGGATACATAACTTTAAAAGAGAATCCGAAAATCTAGAGGCGATGTCAGCGGGACAAGCCATGGCACCCATTACAATATCGCCACACGCGAGAATTTTCTCGACGGGCTGCACAACCCCGACGCCGAATGTATCGACCGTAGCCAAGTGCGTGGTAGTAAGAGGATGCTCCCACATGGCGGTATTCATCGCGGGGGCAAACGACGAAAGGTTTCTTCCCGACCGACCAGACGCGTGCAACGCAAGTGACGAGGTTATCACAGAGGCCTCCGGCGATATTTGAAATGGTATTGGTGGAGAGGGGCGCGACAACGACGGCATCGGCCTACGTCCGCAGGTCAATGTGGAGGACTGCGTTGCCAAAAGCGGTCCAGGAAGCCCATTTTGACGCGACCGTGAGTGTAACGGCGATGGCGGGGAGTGACGGGGAGGGCTGGAAGCGTGATGCGGAGGGTGTGAGAACTATGGCGACGTTAGAAATGGACAGTTGGGAAATAAGTTCGTTGTAGATATTCACTGCGCGGACTGTGGATACGCTACTTGTTAATAAGAGGAGAACATTTGCAGGAGGGGAAGATTCGGACATTTGACCGGCGGAATCGCTGCGCTTGGGCAGCAGGGAAAGAATAGACATGCTGCGTTCGGTTGTGCGGCAATGTGTCTCTGGATTTGTCAATCGCCAGTCTACGGGTTTGAACCAGGTGCGTCAGAAATATCACCGAAGGGAGGTCTGCATAATTACAGGCAAAAAATGAGAAACTTGCACCAGCAGAAGTTTGGAAAGGACCGAAAACGGGTCGGGGAGGCTTTGGGACGAGGACGCGGAAGGGGCTGAGGGGGAGAAACCAACCCTGTGACAGAGCAAAGAGAACCAGATTTCTTAAGAGAAATCTAAGTGACCTCAGTAGAAAATTGGGATGAAGCGGCGAGAGTGCGGGCAGTGAGAAATGGCTCGATCGCTTGTTGAGCCTGCGCGTGAAGTTGAAGGGACGGCAAGGTCATATTTCAAGGTGATAAATAGACCTTCAAGCGGGCCCCTTAACAAGATACACTTGCACCAACGAGACGCCAGCCGCTCACGGCTACGCCATGTTGTCGACTTTCGCAGCTTCTTTTCCTGGTGGATGTTGAAGGTTGGTTTTCGAAGCCGATGCCAATACACCCCACCGATGCGGCAGTGTCAGCGTCACCAATACTTCCCCCCGGGGGGTAAGTCTCTCTTTTGGTTTGGCCAAAAGAGAGAGCAGTTATACTTTTTTGGATTCGCTAGCACCCGAGCTATCCGAAGGCGGTAGCAGTTGGAAAGAGGCCCTGGTTGGGGACTTGGACCTAGTCATACGTCCAATTGCAGAATGCAGTATGACGCCTATTCCCTTAAGGAAATCCGCTTGCACAGACTGACAGACAGAGATTGTCGGCTTGCGCGACGCTCCGCTAACAGTTGCAGTATGGACTGCACCTCTTCTCCGAAAACGCCGTACACGTCGAGGCCAAAGCCGCGGAACTCGAATGTCGGCGTCCAGGGTTATCGCCCTTCTTCGGCGAGCGCCGCGTTGACGTCCGCGACGCGTTCCGCGAAGTCGCGGAGCTTCTTGTCTTCCACTCGTGTCGCGGCGGACCGTCCCAAGCACGCGAGCGGAGCGGTGTCGGCTTTGACGAAGTTGACTTCGATGGTGAGTGTGGTCTTGTCGGTACCCGACTTGCTGCACGCGAGCGGGGTTTCGACGAAAACGGTTGGCCTTTCCGTGCGTGTCTGGGACGAGGCCGTCGGGTTCTATGCGTGAGGGGAGCTGGGTTTCCGTTGCGACGGGGTTGTTGAGGTGGTAACGCACGTCGTTGTGGCGCGTGTTGCGCGAGACGGCGCCGCTGCTTGCGCTTTGAGCGCAGTCGCTAAGGGGGTGGTCGCCGTAGCAGTCCGGGGTGCGGTTTCAGGCTGGACAGGGGAGGGAGTTATAAAAGAGGGACAGACGGAGGCGATGTCCGGTTGCAGGCTGGACAGGGGAGGGAGTTATAAAAGAGGGGCAGACGGAGGCGACGTCTGATTGTGACATGAAAGTCGTCGCTTGGCATGGGGCGCGCACCGCCGGCGGTTGATGGCCAGTGCCGTGAGGTATTCTGATCCTCCGGGGGAGGCGAGTGAAGCACGTCGGCATATCCGCTCGGAGTCAGTTTTGGTTGGGGACTGGAGCAGGGCGCGGAGGGACGGCCAGAAGTCGGAGGCGCGGCGGTCATGGATCTGGGTCATCAGAAGATTTTGGATTTTGCGATAACTTCGGCTCATGCTATGGGCCGACGTTATCAGTGATGGCTGCCGCGATCCAATCTTGTTCTTCGGCCGGGGAAGGTTTGCGTGTGCTAGGTGCTCGTCGATGAGCAGGCTGCAGTCGTCGAAGGTGGCCGCAGCTGTGACGGAGGGACGCAAGCGTGCAAGTTTGTGCGCTGTGTCAAGTCTGGACGCGAGGAAGGCGGGGCGGACGACGTCGGACGGCGCGGTTAGTTTTAGGCCTTTGCTGCGGATTGGAAGCCGGCTCTGCGAAACGGTGGTGCTAGAGAGCGGGGGCAGCGCTGGGAGGAGAGCTTCCAGACAACAGAACTTTTGCGCGTAGAGGAGGAGCGCTGGCCCGGCTGCATGGGAAGGAGGGGTCGTCCTGAAGATGTTTTTAAAGAGGACTACTGAAATACAGGCGCGGTGGGGCGGGAGGGCTATCTGCGCGTCATCGAGAGTGAGAAAAAGGTCGAGTAAGACGTCCACTTTATCCCCCTTCTCGGATACGTGCTTGGCGACGAAGGCATCGCCTCCGACGGGCGAGCCGATGATGAAAACGCCGTCGAGTGCAACGTCGTCGTCGTCGACGTAGTGTTCTCAGTAGAAGGTCTCTCGGAGGCGGAAGGGGTCCATTCGTCGTGACCAAATACTCGTTTTGTCTTTGACGAGGACGAAGTTGAGGGCGGGCCCTTTTTTGACGAGGATGCGGTACTTTTCAGCGATCTGTTTTGCATCGCCGAAGATGATGCCATCGTCTGCGAACCAGCCGTTGAAGTCTAGGCGACAAGCGCTAATGATGCGCTCGACCAGGGGTTGAATGACGAGGCAGAAAAGGAGGCCGCCGAGAGGGTCACCCTGCTGAGTACCTTGGGCCGACCGTATCAGCTTCCCTAGGGCAGCTGATACGCTCGGCCCAAGTTACTCAGCAGAGTGACCCTCTCGGCGGCCTCTTTTCTCTAGGAGCTCCTACGGACAGGAAAGGCTGAGCGCCATACAGGGCGTGGGCCAATTGCGCCGTTGAGGGGGCGTGGAGAATGACCAGGCGTAAGAATGCGGCGCGTATAATGGAATTAAACGGATTCTTAGCATCGGCTCGCAGCAGTATTTTGTCTCGATCCAGGCCGTGCGCCAGTAGCACGTCGCGGAAGCCGTGAATAAGGACTTCCGTGTCGGCTGTTAGAGCAAAAGAGACTTTCTGTAGCATCAGGAAGCCATCTTCTTCCGCGGTGGCTTCAGGACCATGGTCACGACGGCCCGTCAGAAGATCGGGTCGATGGAAATTGGTCTCATCCCCCGGGGGCTTCCGGACTTCTCTGGCTTATGGATGGCAATGAGCCCAGCATATGCGTAGAGTTCCGCGACGTGGGGGAAGAAGCGACCGTCCGCTTGGATCTGCATAAACTTTAGCACTGCTTCTTTTCAGCCTTTGGGGTGCGGTAAAGGTGGCTGTCCCGGATGAGGAGATGGAAGTGGTTGACTGCCATCCCGTCTGGGCCCACTGCGGATGTCTCATCCATCTTCTTGGTCGTCTTGCGGAGCTGGGTCTTGGAGAGTTTGGAAGCAGCCGTGAGTTCGTTTCTTGGTAGTGTCTGCGCCGGCTTGGATGTGTCGGGATGCAGGTCTCGCAGGCGCTGCATGACGTCTAGGTCTAGGGAATCAAAAGTAGGAGAAGCAAGCAATTATTTTACAGCTTTAACGTAATAACCCCGCGCAGCCAAGTAGCGCGTGCGCTCAGCGCGCTTGTACTTTGCCTTCTCCTCATCGATGCTTTCCCTCTGCTTGCGCGATACCTTGACGTAGGCGTCGGAGGCTGCATCTCTCGCGTGGTCCCAGAGCCCGAAGATGGCGCTGGGTCTCTCGAGGACTGCGTCCAATCTGGCGTGTGGCGCTGCAATTTCGACCTGGATGTCGCCGGAACCTTCTTTGCCTGGGTAGAGGTGACGCAGGACCGCGTGCGGGAAGAGGTGGCTTTTTAGGAAAGCCTTGAGCTGCTCTTTCCCCTCTGTGGAGTACTCGGCCGTGAAATCCATCACGCTGTCTCGAGGCGTCGCGACGTTGAACGCAGCGATCGGCAGCAGGAAGGCTTTGCGGGTCTTGCGGAGCGCTGAGTACGGTATCTTGTCGAAAGCTTTCCCCGGTTTGAGCTTCGCTAGCATTATATCCTCGCTCGAGGGCGGAGAGCTATCATCTGTCGTGGAGAGCAGGCGACGGCACTAGCGAATGTAGGCATCCGACATCTCACGCTGTCGTTTGCAAGCTCAACGAGCACGCGTCTCATCGGCGAAGGACGGCGTAGAGGATGGGCCGGAGTGTGGACGGCATGGGCTTCCCGAAAGGCAGGCGAGCCGAAGCAGCGCCTCGCGTCTGTCCTTTGGGGCGCCGCCCATCTTGGGGAAACGCATCTCGCTGCAGACCGTGCAAAACCTCCAACCGGCGACAGCCGCCATCGATGGCATGTGCTTTCTGAGGAGTGATAGGTTTTGTTCGGCGAGGTGGGCTATAACGTGAGCTCTTCACTTTTCGACTGATCCCAGGGCCGAGGGCACCAGCACTGCTAGACAGGCGGCAACGATGGTCTCCATCTTTTTGAAGGCACGCTGTCGGCGAGTACTCTGACGTCTTGCTAGGCTCTGGACAACATTCTGGGATGAACGACTCAGCGATGTCAGCCTGGCTCTGTGGCGGCGGCTGGGTTAGAGGCTCTAAGACTGTCGGCGGCGCTGGGCGAGGTTCGATGGAGGTGGTGGAGACAGGCAGTACGACGGCGTCTTCTCTGGCCGGGACTGGTTCCGTCTCCTCGTCGTCGTGTATCGCGCGTGGGGGGCCTCATGCGGAGGGAGACTCAGCCTGATTGGGCAGTACCTCCGTCGAGGCGGCACTCGGGGCTGGCTGTAGGTCGTGGCTGGCGTGGTTGGGTCCGTCTCCATCTCGTTGATGAGGTCTAACAGCGCCGTATGCGAGGGTGTCTGTGCCGCTGTCGTCGTAGTCCTCGAGTTCCGATCCCCCTTCGTCGCCGCGTGCTGCGGGCAGAGGGAGCCCCAATTCTCAGAGCAGGCGTCGGGCCCACAGGCCGGGAAGGTTTTGAAGTACTTCTGCTCTTCGGAAGGCGGCGGCGAGGTCGTGGGGGCTGGAGCAGGTCCTGGATCGGAGAGGACATCGTCTCTTGCTGGAGGTGCAGGCTCGTCGCATTCCATAGCTGCGATGTCCTCATCTGCCGCAGTTTCGGCGGAAGTGGTGAGAGCGGCTGTATTTGCGCTGGGACCGGCGTGTGGTGAGGGGGCGGTGGGAGTGGCGTGCATGGTGGTGTCCTCGTTGTCTCCAGCAGGAGAGCGTACGGAGTCAACGCAGGCGCTGAGGCGGCGCCTGCCTTTCCGCTCCTGCTCCTGGAGATGTCGACGGACTCTGCTGGGGTCGGCGCGGAGGTAGTCTGAGCTCTGGCGACGTGGTCCGAGGCGATGTTTTCCCATGGATTGCTTGGAGGACGGCGCAAGCTGTGACGGCCTTTTCTGCGGCGTCTCCAGCAGCTGCGATGGCCTTCTTGGCGTCTTCGGCGAGGTGCTCGCCGGTGTCGGCGGTCGCGTTGGCGACGGAGGCGTCGCTGTCGCGTAGCCGCGAGGCCAGGGAGAGTATCACCCGCTTGAAGTTAATCGTTCGCGCGGTGGGGCGGCCTTCCCTGTCGCACTTCGAGACTGTGTCTGCGACGGCCTCTATGGCGCGTCTGAGGCCCGCGCGCTAAGGCGTTAATGTCTGTCTCCCACACAGCCGTGGGAAAGAGGAAGTACATTCTGGCCTGCAAAGACGCGAAGTGCCGCGAGTGCCCCCCCTGGGACGAGCACGACGCGGCACCCGCGGAGAGCGTTCGGAATAGCAAGAATATCCCTGTCCTCGGGGAGGATGCTGCCGGGCTCGGCGTGTAGGTAGTCCCACTAAACGTGTACTGTACCTCCCCAGCCGCCGAACTCGCTCGCCGGCGTGAACCGTTCGCCGTCGTTGGCGACGGAGGAAATGGCGATTGTGAAGTCGCAGGAGGACGGGATGAGGGCGCCTGAGACGCCGCATTTTGGGACGGCGTTCGCGTGGGGGAGGGACGCTGAGATCGACGGTTAGCGCTGCGCGAGCCAGGCTGCGTCGGGGGCGCGCTGAACGTCGGTGGCGGGGAAGCTGGGGTCGAGCACGACTGGGAATTCGGCGGCGAACGTTTCCGCGTACGCAAGCTCGGCGGCGCGGCGGCGGGCTTTGTCTTCGCGTGCGACCGCGGAGAGTGCTTCGGTGGTGTCGGCGTCACGCGCGGCCCTGTCGATGGCGCGCTGGGCGTCGAGCACGATCTTGCGCTCGAGTTCCGCGAGCGGAAGTTCGGTGTCGGCGCGCTGACCGTCGCGCCTGCGACAGTCGCGAGAGCGCTGCTGGCGGCGCGTGGGAGGGGGCTGGGGAGCAAGGACGGTGGAGGTGATGTCCAGGCGAAATCAGACTTTGCGGCGTTTACGTTAAAAATGTTGCCATCCAAAGCTACGCTACACAGTCAAAAATAGATCTAGGCTGGCGCAAAATAACGCATTGCGCATTCGCACTCCAGATACAGTAACTAATTCGCGAGTTAAGTCTGTTGTAGAAACGCTTTGCCGACGTCCCTTGACGCATGGCTGCACACCGCGCGTATCTCTCCAATTCATTTTGTGTGACGTCAGAGCAGCCACCATAGATATCAAAAAGCATAGGGAGGAACTTGAAGCCCAGGTCGATAAATTCGTCGGGGAATGGGGTCTGGGGAAAGGCATTTTTCCACGCTGCTCGCACTTTAGCGTGGAGATACAGTACTGTACAGGATTTTGTTTTAACAGTTAAAACATGTTTTACAAAACAGTATACAAAGATGCTTTGAAGATCTCGGCGCTGGTACATGCCGATCCCGTGATCTCTTCCAAATATTCGTATTAGATCTTGTACACCGGTGTACAAAATCGTATACATATCTTAAAAAATCAGTTGTGGAAAGATACATGAGTCAGCTGACTAGTAAAGGTCTCTAAAATATTCCCTCTTATATTGTAGTTTGAGAGAGATAGTTTTTATACATTTTTGGTATGCAGTGAGTGTTAAGATGAGAGACAGCGCACAAGCAGCATATAGCGCAATTTTTTAACTGCACTTTGTAACAGTGCAATTTAAGAGTTGAGCATAATAATGGGTCGGCTGAAGCGGAGAGGGCTTGGCATGGATGGCACGACGCTTCGGGCATGTTTTGGGACCAGGGAGACCACCCGCACAGAGGTGTGAGCGCTGTGACAACTTATATGTCATAGCGACATCTAAGGAGGCGTGATCTCCCAAAGTGGTG
>JAULCF010676358.1:0-10257 GCA_032361265.1 Devaleraea mollis | reverse complement strand
CTTTATGAACCTGCTGAGAGTGACAACCGATGCAGCAAAGTTCTTTACCTCAGCCAGATCATCTGGCAGATCATCTGGCTGAGGTAAAGAAATTCTCTGCATCGCTTGTCACTCTCAGAATGTTAATAAAGAGCCCTAAGTTATCTTAGTTAGTCTAGAGGAGCCCGATCCCTTCCATTGAAATTATTCTAGTTAGTGCTAAGCCTTACCTCACTTGGATTACTCAGAATGAAGGGCGCCGAGACTCTCTTGGCCGATAACGATTAGTTAAGGCTCGTCATAAACTGGCTGAGATTTACAGGTTATGTAGCAAATAGATTTTATATTCAGATAGGACAGAGCTTTACTTTTCTTGTTGGAGAGCAGAAGGTTCAATTTGAATTCGGGGGAGAGAATGAATTTCTCTCTCTCTCCAACGTTGAAGTTGGAGAGAGAGACCGATTAAGCTCAAAGATCGTGTACACAGTAAAGCCTCAAGATGGGGAAAAGAAAAATAGTACTAAAAGTAATCCGACACTAATTGTCCAAATGGGCTTATTTTTGACTTATCATATCCTGGCTGAGATAAGGCACATCTGTCTGTGCGAAAGGAAACTTTTACAAATGAAAAGTGTTTTTCTTTTCGGAAATTACAGTTCTGCAACGATAATTCATCTGTGTATACGACCAGCGAGGCTGGAGGCCAAAGTACTTTGCCGAGCGGAGGCCGTCGGCGTTCGCTTGTCACTGTACTCCGCCTCCGCCGGTTACCCCCGTGCCCCAACCTGCGCAGGAAGAAGGCCGTCGCCCACCGCATCGGCGTGATTGTCGTGGCACCGCGCCGCGACGGCAACCCGCCGCGCAGCAATGGCAACCCGCCGCGCCGCAACGACAAACCACCACGCCGCGACGGCAACCCGCCGCGCGTAAAAATCTGCGACAATCTCGTGGCGGCAGGAGGCCGGCATCATTCTCGTAGGCAGCGACCAGACGGCTGCGCCATCTCCTTTCAGTACCACTTCAAATTTTCGTACGGTTGGAGTGAAATGGTATGTTACTTTTTCACTCAAACCGTACGAAAACGGAAACGGCGCCGCTGCCTTGAAAAATAGGCTTCAGTTGTGCGTAGCTATAATGTCACCGGCTGCCGATTTATAGCAGGCGCCTTCGCATCCGCCCCCTCCGCCTAACCCTGGAAATAATACAGGCGGACCTGCCAAAACCCGTCACGCGCGCGCCGTAACGGAAACCCGCCGTGCGCATAAATACGCGAAAAGCCCGTGTCTGCAGGAGGCCGGCGTCGTTGTCCTCTTACTACTGAATTACTTTATCTAACGCCCGCATTTTCTTTTTTATATCTCCAGATAACAGGTACTCCTCGCTGGAACGCAGGGCCACAGCAGGCTCACCTGCGTCCAAGGCATGGATACAAGCCGGGTTTGTCTGCCTTCTTGTTTCTGGAGGCCTCTCGCCTTAATGTCGAGAGTTATCTTAGTCTGTGTGTGGTATGGAAACTTATACAAATGAAAAGTTTCCCAGTCTCCATTCACATTATTGTACTACTGACATCGCTGTTCTGACAGCTGCTTGCGTCGGTGTACGCTAATGGAAACTTATTGAAATGAATTGTTTCCCCGCAGACATTTACAGTGCGGACGGGCCGTTGCGTACGTGTAACGAGCGAGGCTTGAAGCTAAAGTACTGTGCTAAACGGACACCGTCTTCGTTCTTGTCTCACCAAATCCGGGGACAAGAACGTTGCACCTCTGCAGTCGACGCGCTTACGTCCACAGCTGTACGAGGAAGGCGAAGGTCACGCTGTCTGTAACGATAAAGTTTAGTGGATTGTAGATAACATGTCATTCGGCACCGGCTCCGACCTACCGGCTATCCGAATGAAGCTAGCGGCGCAGAATACGAAGGCCAGTAGTACTGTATCTGAGGATGGCTACTGCGCTGGTGTAGCTGCGCAGGCAACGCGTCGTCATCGCCGCGTGTTAAAGGAGGAGGGGAAAATTGCGTCGAAGGTACTGCCGATGTGGTGGGAAGCGGACCCTTCTCCTCTTCCCTGTCGGGACAACTATCCCATCGTTATCTCCCCGACTACTACTAAGTATAACGCTTTCGGACGCGCCGTCCACGGTGATTCCGCCGGTCCAGCGAACGAGTATCCTTCACCGCGTGTTAAACGAGGAGGCTACAAGCGCATCGGAGGAGCTGCCAATGTGGTGGAAGCGGAATCTTCTCGTCTTGCTCGTCAGGACACCTCACCCCTCGCTACCGCCCCGCCTAGGAATCTTCTCTACCCTCCGTCCCGCCTACTTCTACATGCGACTACGGCAATCGCGCCGGTGCTGCTGCAGGCCCTACGAAAGCGTTGCCTTGTTCAGCTCCCTGATACGGCGACACGTTCGCAGGGCAGGCATCAACACCGGCTCGATTGGGCTTCGGGCAGAGATAAGTTTTCGCCCGCAAAATAAGTTGGAAGCTTATTTTGGGGCGCAAAATCATCTCTGCCCGCAGCCCCGCCTTCTAATGCATCCGAAAACGGCGAGTGCGCCGATTACGATGACGGCCCTGCGAACGCGTCGCCGTCTCCGCAATCTTAGCAAGGAGGCGAAAAGCGATCCCGAGAAGCTCAGAGGGCAGAGACATTTCCGCGTCCTGAAAAACAGGCTATTATTCCGGACGCGGAATCATCTCTTTCCGCCGCCCCGCCTATAACAACTAGTATGTAGTACATACGACAGCGGAGAGCGCGCCGGTGATGCTGCCGTCCTGCGAATGCGTCGCTGTCTCCACGAGCTGAACAAGGAAGCAACAAGCGATTCCAAGAAGCCAATTTTGCGAACGCCTTATCATCTCTTCCCTGGGCCTTCGCCTCGCCTAGTTATTCAAACGAGGACGGAGAGCGCGCCGTTTATGCTTCCTTCCCTGCTAACGCGTTGACGTTTCCGCGAGCTGAACAAGGAGACGCAAAACGCGTCGGAGCAGCTGATTTTGCGGACGCAGAACCATCTCTGCCCGTCGCCCTGACTACTACCTCATAAGACGACGGCGATCTCGCCGGTGATGCTTCTGGCCCTACGAACGCGTCGCCGTCTTCACGAGCTGAACAAGTAGACGCCAAGCGCGTCGCAGAAGCTGATTCTACGGACGCAGAATCAACTCTGCCCGCCGTATCGCCTATTTTTTCAGAGACGACGACGGCGAGCGCGCCGGGGAAACTGCCAGCTCTGCGAGTGCTCCGGCGTCTTCTCGAGCTGCAGAAGGAGCCGCCAATGGCCTTACCGCTAAGGGAAATTCTAAGCGCATTGAAATTTCCCTCGTTGAACGAGTGCGACTGGGCGAGTCCTTTATCAAAGGCTGTTAGTGCTCCTTTATTTGGAGCCATCTCTTCCAAAGTCTCTGCTAGGGATCATCAACCCTAACATTCACTAGTGGAAGGACTTAACCTGAAGGCCTTGCATTACTGAATGCTAGGGTTTATGCTTGGAGATGATGCTGACTGTTCAGAAATAGATGGCGAAGTCGCAGTGACGCTAAGCATGACCTCGGCAGCATCTAGAAGTGGGATTCCCCTAGTAGTACTAGGGAGGCACACACATAGTATGTGAAGTTTATTCGGATTACATGGTGGACAGTACCTTCAAAAACCTTCTTCCAGCGTAAATTCGGTGTAGGTTGTACGATGATCCGATAAACACCAGCTTCAACCTTTATAAACCGGTAATGTCACGGCGTATATCGTCAGTGAATGAGGCAGTAAGCTCTGCTCTAGTGGCTCCTATGCTGACCTGGGAAACGCGCTGGAAGTGTTGTAGTAAGGTAGTTTGTTTAGGCTTTAATTATACAGTAAGAGTACTGTAAAACTTGTTTTTATCTAGTCGCTGTTCATCTACTAATGAATTTTCTTTCTATTGCCTTCCATGTTCTATATCTCCATATGTTAGGGATGTCAGAAAGTGTCGGGGACAATACGCAAGTCCAATTTTTTTCATTTCGTGATCTTTCTTACAGAAAGTCTGCATTACAGATCGTTACTGTGTGTTTTGTCGTGTCATAATATCATACCATCGTCGTCGTCGCCTTTTTATATGGACCGTGCGCGGACTGATGGTATTTGGCGGACGACCAGAGACTATGCGAGCTCGGCAAGGCTGTGCATTGGCGTTTTATTCTCCTCTCCTATCGCATATTCGCCCGAATTTGGTGCCTTGGAGGCTGCTAGCCTCTTCTACTAGCAGTAAGCTTCATCGTCTCATTATGATGGCGATTGAATTAAGTAAATCCGTTCGCGGTGCGATATTTCCTTAACTGTTCCCTTTCTTTCATACTATCGTTGAGCCGAATGCTTTCTTGTTCCTTTCCATAGGTTTCGCCATGAATTCCTGATGACATTGATACCCAGATGATTTGGGTGAGCATCATGGGGATCATGATGTCCTCACGTTGCATCATGATGTGGGCTGGGGGGCTTCAGGCCAATTTAGCCATGAGAAGTTAATTTTCGTGTCCTACGCCGTGTTATCTTCACAAACCTCCAGTATCATACCTCTAACATTGAATGTATGTGTTTCTACTTTTCGTGTCTTCGGTAAAACCGATTCCGGTTCCAATTGCGTAAACCCCACCGCATTTTCCCTTCAGCCCACGTTCAATGCACATTGCGACCAGCTATAATAGCAATGGCTTAACTTGAAGGTGTTTGCTAACGAGTTTCTTTTTCTGATTTTGCAAAGTGTAGTGTCGCACGATCTTATTACAAAAAGCGAGTAGTATCATTTCGCCCTGGTTCAAGATTAGCGTCGGCATCGGCGAAATGTTGGCGAGATAATGTAAGGCGCCTCAGCTCCTTCTCAAGCCCCATCATGCGCAAAAATGAGCTTTCGTTCTTACCATCTGGGTCTTTCTTCACCCCGAAGGCCTCTTTATCCGTATGGTCAAGTGCGTAGTTTGTTTTTTGTAGAGTAGTTGTCAGTGAAGGCAGTGTTAATGTTCGGCCTTATCAATAACTAAATTAATTGCATCGTGTTTGGAGACATCTCCGCCTTATCGCGGTTCTGCTACTGTATTTGTTCTTTCCGCATTTCAAATATGTATCCGTGCACTACGCTTCGTGCTTCACAGCATTTGAATGTCTAGTACTGCAACGCTAACTTAGTTGAAATACGCATGCGTATACCACTGCAGTGGTATATGCTATGCCATACATCGCAGATTGTGCCTGGTGTATTGCGTAAACATTTTTGTTCCGTAGCTTAAGGCATCGTGCAGTGCGATATACATGAGATGTATGCACGGGAAAATGCGGAATCCTGCATCGTACAGTGTGTCAGGTGTGTTGGGTACTCATCTCCGCATGTATGTTTCTACATCGTACAGTGTGATATGCGTGTGATGTACGCACCGTTGTATGCACTGTTATACATCGTACATAGGTGATTGCACGACGTGAGCATATCCTAATGTCCCTTTGAGGAAATCCCAATGTCGCTAACGTACAGTGTACATTGGGTGTATTTTTACCACATTAGACTTAAATTGCCGCGACAACATTACGTAATGCGCTTTTTAGGCGATTTCAGACACATTACCATATGTGGCGCATGGCAATAGAATCCACTGTTATTACAGAGGTTCCAAACAGAGATATGAGCGTTTTTGTAAAATGAGATATTTTAAGAATTTTTCGAAAAAAAGTGGAAAAAGTTCGCTTTTTTGAATTCAAAATTTTGATTAACCAGCTTCGGGCCAGTGGAATAGCAGACTGAACGACAACTTTTCGAAAAGAAATGGAAGCAAACGGATGATTGGTTGTTGAACGGCATATTTTTAGAAAAAGTGGTAACTTTACTGACAGTTGCATAAAAGCTTCAACTATGAGCAATTTACTCCCGGTTTTGCTAGAATGTAGATGATAGCATGAGCTACAACTGTGCGCAGTTTCAGCCGATTTACCGAATCGCAAATTCAGTGGATTCTATTACCATGCGCCACATATGCGCTTTTGGCAATTTGGCACATACTGAAAGCGGTTTATGTGAATTGCACTTTACAAGCGTAGTGGATATGGCACCAAACAAAAGCTCTATAATAAGGGAAATTCAGTAAGGGAAATTCTTGGAGAGGTACCTAATCTCAGCACTCACGACATGCAGGTGTATGTCGTGGAGCATCAGAGTATTCATAGTAGGCTTATGAAGGCAGACCCTCAAGGCACAACTGAAGCTTCAACACAGCGAGCGCATCTTACGCGTCTGTTGGATGGACTTTCAACTGAGCAACAACTTACGATGAACTACCTCCTGTATTCTTGGGACGATCGCAGTAAAGCCACAGCCAAAGATGTCTTTAAGGTTGGGTTGAAATAAATCAAAGATCTCGGAAATGGAGATCCTATCATAGCAGCATCAGCTGCTACTGGGAAAAATCAAGGAAAATCTAAGGGCACCGGAGAAAAATGTCCTAAGCATCCATACTTCTTCCAAAAGTGGGCCAAGTGCGATCTCAACCTGCCACGACTGATCCAATCGATCGTGACAAACGCAAGGCTGACAAGATGGCACGGACCGCCGGAGCGGGAGGTTACAAGCAAGGCCAAGGATACAAGGCAAGCAAGGACGATGCGATCAAGGCTTTGAAAACGCAGGTAGCTGCTATGACTGAGGCTAGTAAGGTATATTCTGAACCCTATAGTCGATAGCCCAGTATCCATGTTTGCAGCTCTACGCAGTACCCTTCAAACTATTGCTGCTAAGGAAGTAAATGGCCCTGCGTCCGGTGAACTCTATACAATTTCACCACGTAATACTATAGACAGTGGAGCAAGCATGTCTTTCATAAGAGACTACAAGGCTGTAACTAATCCAAGTAAGCACGTTCGGTCCCTTATAACTGCCGAAGATAACACAACGCACAGCACTCACGCGGGAAAAATTCAGCTGACTAATGGAAGTCAGCCAGTCTTCGTATCAGCTCTGGTAGTCCCAAGCTTCAAAGACAATCCAATCTACAAATTACTAAAGGGTACAATGTGCTCTTTACTAAATTAGTAAAAGAAAACGTTAACGAATGTGTGTATCTAACAGCAAAAGAAAAGCCAGATTCAAATGCAAAGTTTATTGGAGGGCGCGGCTCAGATAACCTCTATACGCTATCTAGTGAAAGAAAATATGGTCCTTCATCATTGCACGCAAACCCAGTAATAGTTAAGGCGCCAGATAACGCGCCGCTTCACGACACACTGAATCACGCCAATCCAAAGACAGTTCAAGAGTTCAAAAAAACGTACCCTAACTCTGCCGCATCCTTACTCAACAATCTTGGTAATGAAAACAAAAAAGTCAGAGTTGTGATCCACTGGATTACATGGCATTTCTCGTAGGAAAGGAAAGAAGGAAACCGTTTTCGGCAGTCCAGGACTCAGTAGAGGAGGTACTGGATGCAGTCTCAACCGATACAACTGAGACTATCAATCCAGCTGACATAGACGGAAAAGTCTACCTCCAACTCCTCTTCGACGCTGCGCCAGGTCACACTCAGGGCTTTCCCATGAAAAAAAGAGTGACGCCCCAGCAGCAATACTCAAGGGCATCCGTCGTCTGGAACTTGCAGGGGGAAAAATGGTAAAGAGGTACCACTCCGAGAACGCAAAAGAACAGCGAACTAAGAGTCTCCTCAAGGAATTGGAGTCAAAGGGAACTCGGGTCACGTCAACGGCGCCAAATTCTTCTCATCAAAACGCAATCGTGGAAAGGAGATTCGGAACAGTATTCGCAGAAACTAGAGTAGCCTTGGCATCCAGTGGAGCGCCGAAGAAATATTGGTCACTCTCTTGTCTCGATGCAATAGACAAATCAAACTTTCTGCCAGTGAAACAAAGCAATGGTGCTTTTGTCAGCCCGAACACAGCAATGCCAGGACAGCCGACATCAGCAAATCATTTACTGCCCTTTGGACAGCATGGCTTCATCCTCGACACCACACCAAAGAAGAAGAATATGCAATACCGAGCGCTCAAAGCTCGGTACTTGCGAGCCACAGCGGCAAGACAGTATCTTGCTCCTCCCAGACAACGGCACCACATGTCTTATTAGGAGCGAAGAATTATTTTTTGCCAGCGAAATTCAGGGAAATGCAGCTCGCCGAAAGCAGTGATGCGAGCGAAGCACCAAATGGCTACGAGCCATGCTGTGACTGGGTGATGCACCCGGCAAACAAGGCGCTCAGAGCAAAGATTATCGCAGGGGCCAGAAGAGTACAGACTTCAAGTAGTCGCCCAAGTCAACAGGCGAGGTACGCACACAAGCAATTTGCATTCGTGTCCGACAAGGACGGTAAAAGCTCGGCGACTTTCTCGACTCAGACAAAAGAAAACAATGTTAGTCAAACAATTAAGCGAGAGGATAACTTACCAGAGACTCAGCAGCCAGCTTCAATTGCTTCAAGTTTTCCCGACCTCCAAGAAAAGGCAAAAACACAATCGCCAGAGCAACAAATTATCACAGCACAAGCGCAATTTGCCCGACAAGCGATAGATATCATAGAAAACATTGTGCCACCAGCTCCGACACCAAAATCATTGGCAGAAGCAATGGCGTCAAAAGACGTCGATGAATGGGCGAAGGCTTGGAACGCGGAAATCGTAAGGCACACGGACGATCTCAGCACTTGGATCCTTGAAGATCCTATGGAAGAGGACAGGCCACTGCCGTACGTGATGACCTTCAGCTCAAAAACAAATCAGTATGGCGGATTAGAAAAGCATGAAGTCAGATGTGCAATACGAGGGGATAGAATGAGGCCAGGGCTGGATTTCGACGAAACGCGCACGGCGTCGCACATGCCTTCGCAAGCTGGCCGGTTCCTACTGCTCATCGCAGCTGCGGCGCGGTGATACGTAGTGGAATCATGGGACGTTCCTGGTGCCTACGTGAATGCGCCGAATGACCCAAGGTTCAGGGTGACGATGAAGCAACTGCCCATGGCGGATGGCATCTACAGAGAACCAGGAAGGGTGTGTGTGCTAAGAAAGGCAATGCCAGGCGAACCAGCGGCGAACGCACAATGGGACACTTGGAGAGACTTTTGGCTCAGCAATTGGGTCTGGCGAAAAGCACTTGCAGAGCTATCCATGTTTCGGACAAACACCAAAACGGGGTGGCACGCATGGAAGTCGACGATGGCGATTTTTTGGTCACGGCACAAACACAGGAAGATCTGGACATACTGTCAGCTCCGCTAAAAGCTTGGAAAATCAAGATACAGAAACTCTCAAAAGCGGACCCAATCAGTTCAACAATTTCGAGGACGGAAAGAATGCCAAAAGCAAGTGGAAATCAAGATAGTCTCGAAAATATGAGTTTTCAACACGTGGGGCAAAAAATCGAAAGACTGCCATGTGGCGGAATGCAAATCAGCAACCCAAAAATTATTCAAAATTTACTAGCCGAAGATGAAACGATCGTCAGGTGTTTCACCCCCTGCTCGTGCAGGTGCCAAAAAGGGCTTTGGAGAGACGCTGAGCGCTCATGTGCACATTCCAGAGCGCAACAACGAGCGCACATGGGGTGAGCTATGCAGACCCGTCTCTCCTTTTGGGATTTCTTGTCTTTCGTTTTTGGAAAGGTCCTTGGTTCGAGCCTTACAAACCCCAATAATGGGAAATGAGCAAACTGGTAGCAGTGACAAAGACACAAACAAACAAGGCATGTCCACCGCATTTACGCTTTACTTCGGAAATGTGCCACGAACTAAGACTGGCAGTCTTTGCCTATTGCGATCGCAAAAAGAAAAGGTTATTCGACGACCATCCAAACTCTTAAATGAATAACTTTACCACTCTTTACCTAACCAGATTCTAATCTGGCAAAGGCCAAATAGCAACGCGAAATGTTTCGGAAAATGATGCAATCGCATCCTTTGCAGAGCAGGTGTGCCCTTGGTATCATCATATGATAGTCTTCTTTTGCGTAGACGATCTTGAGGTTCCTTATTGTAAGCTAAACCGATCAGATCTTAAGTGGCGATGGATGTATGCTCTTTAACCATTAAATATTCAGCTGAACGGCTAGCTGTGAACTAGCCAAATATGACTAATAATGTGTGTACCCGATTTTTCCGTGAGCGAACTTTGCTAAGGTGGAGTGCTTTAAGGGCAACCCCATTTTGGCTACATAATATTTTTTATCACTACCACCGCGAAGAAGCGAAAGTAGGTACTATTGTAGTTTGGGACGTACAAGTAAGAATTAAGCTACCCTTCGAAGCTTGCTT
>JAULCF010676136.1:0-10259 GCA_032361265.1 Devaleraea mollis | reverse complement strand
TCAGGGATCCCCGTTTCATTCAATCCGTCAAAACGTAAAAAAATCGACGTATTTTCAATTTTTTTGTCCCCACGGTGCGCTCCTGCGAAACATTCGAAGCCCCCAACCTCAGCTCTTAGAAGCGACCCCGCTTGTGACCACGTCCTCTCTGTGGCCACGTGAACGCCGCTGTCTGACTTTTGGGATTTACCCCGCCGGCGCCCCGATCTAGTGACTCTGCTCCGTCCGGTGCTCCCGTGAGTCTGTCCCCAGTTGCTGTCCCCAACCCAGGTGCTCTGTATTCTGCTGTCCGAGGTGCTCAATATATTGCCTGAAGTGCTACGTTTGATGCTGTCCAAGACCTTAGCTTTTTGTCTGATGCTTTCCCGGATGAATTTTCCGCCCAAGCGAGTGCGCTGCCTGCCACCACAATCACTTGGAGGAAGAAAAGCAAGTATTCTAAGCCTCCTCGTCATCCTCAAGGTGCTGTAGGCGACGCTGAGGCCTGCGGAGACGCTGCACGAGACCTACAAGACTCGGGGAAGATGCCTAACAACACGCCTCGCGGGGCCGCTGCTCGGCTCCGGTCTCTCCAATCGCTCGTGGATCATCGTATGTCGCTCCCCAGTCTGTGAGGAGTTCTTCAACACGATTGTCTTTCCGCACGTTTGGCCAGACCCAAGCGTGGCGGGCCTATTTCCGGACGAAAGGCACCAGACTAAACTCTTCGGATAATAGCTGCTGAGCGAAGTCAACGGCGGAGCCTTTCACCACGCCGAAGTGCTCAGGAGCTTCGCTAGAAAGAAAGAAAGCTCGATAAAATCTTCCAGGAAGTCAGCAATATGCCGCCGCTGTCCCTCATGGAAATCGTTGTCGCGCTACGGAATAAAACTACCGGGATTCGCGACCCGAATTTCCGAAGGTCTCTCGCGGTGCCTTTTTCTACAATCTCGGCGTTCGCTCATATCTATGCAATAATATGAACTATTTTTACTCACACTGAACTGGAGAAATCTCTGTGCGTCATGGGGCTACCCTCCGACGTTCTCCTAGGCTGGTGAGAGGGCCGGCGCTCCGAGTGGTATGCGTTCGGTGGCACAAACGAGTAAGGGCGCCACGCAGACGGCGATTCGTATCATCTGTGGCCGACTTATCTTGGAAAGCCCGTCTGCCGCACTCCAGAGCCCGCTGCCCCGACACCAGAGAAAGCTGTAGCTCTGTTTGATGTTTATGGTGCCAAAGTTGCCCCCGCCTTCCTGCCTGGATAAAATTTCACCTTGTTGCCTCCGGGCGCCGCCTACAGGAGCTCTGACTTCGATGGCGCGACTCAGGGCACGACTGCGCTTGAATGCGCAGAGGCCTTAGACATTGTTCGCGGGAATTCAGCGAGGGCGCCCGACAAGATGTCTCCTGTTGCCCCTCGAGAAGCTGTGCCGTCAAATGCAAACGTCCAGCGCGCACTCTGCGACACGCTCGGACGCATCGCCACGAACTCTGATGAGGAGCGAGCGGCCTTTGCGCGAAAAGACAAGGATATCGTCATAAAAGCCAAGCCGGCGTGAAGGAAGCGGAAATCTGCCGGCCTTTAGCTGGGCAGGCAGATGAAAAACAAGACTATCGTCATGCCCAAAGACTTCGTCACGGAGGTATAAGACCTCCGTCTGTCTGGCGTCGGCGACTTCGAGATTCCAATCGTCGTTTATCCCGTCGGCAAGCTACATTAAAAGAATGACAAGAAAGGAATGGCGGCAAGGGCAATTCAGGTATCGCTTGCGCCTAGCAGCAAACAGCGATCTTCCGAAGAGGCGAAGGTCCTTTAAAAACTACAGCTATCTGGGCCCATCGCACTACGACGTGGAAGAGAATCGTGGCATCGGCTACCAGCCAACTCTGCTGATCCCCGACTACGGAGACAATTCCTACGATCCATCCATCAGCGGACCCGTTCCTTTTGATCATTCACCCACGTATGATTGGCACCATCAGCCATCATCCCGGCGTCTAAACGAGAAATTCTTGACGTCTACTGGGAGTGGGACATGGAGTTTCGCTCCTACAAAGATAATGAAAAAGTATTGTTCTCGGAGGGCCCGGCATACCCCATGCCATGCTTTCCTTCTTACGGAACGAACAGTCGTCATTTGCTTGTTCGTCGGCGTCCCCAAGAGCCGCCCCGTCCGAACAAAAATCAGACGAGCGCTCAAGACGCTTGTCAGCCCGCGGCCAGAGGCGGCGTCTCAATGCCCGCAGAACCCGGCGCCCCAGGCGACGAACCCAGCCCCTCTGACTCGTGTGACGGCGATGATGGAAACAATCTGCATGGCGTCTATGTTACTCCTCCTCTCAGAGAGATTGAAGAAGACAGAGAAAACGATCTCGGTGTGCGCCCTGACGACGCTGCGCTTCTCCAGTCGCGTCGCTCTTGTCCTGCGTTGAGAAGCCGTGACAGGCAAAGACCAGGTCGCGGCGTGCGCTACCAAGTCGGCATGGGAGAAATGAAGTGCAACGTAAGTAGTCAGGAGGCCAGCAATAGCCCATAGGCTCTGCAGAAATGGACGACGATGGGACTGATGGAGCCTTCCGATCAGCTCGCAACGGCTCCCATGGGGTTTACAGCGAGAAGATACCGATGAATGCCAAAGTCTACCCGCCTGAAGGAGGAACTTCCTACCGATACATGAGCTACGCAGACAACTCTTAAAATGTATCGGCACGAGTTTAAGCTTTGGGTCCTCGATGAGAAAGTCCCTTTCATTCGTTGCCCGGTTTGAGCGATATTTTTCGAACTTTATAAAGTATATATGCGCTGCTATGTCAACATTAGAGCCTCTCGCTTGCAAGAAAACTATCTCCTGCTGATGTCTGCAACTCTTTCGCCTCAGACAATGAACTCTCGAAAATAGTGGTCTGAAGGCGTAGACAATCGCGTCGACTTGTACTTCGAGAAATATTGGGACAATCTCGCGAAAAAGATGGAGCGGCCCGGTAACTTGCTCGACATGCAGCAGATGATGCGCGATGTCACCTGGCAGTCAATCCGCACAGCCCACCAGGATGAGTCCGACGGGCATGTGCTCGCGTGCATCTTCCTGAACAAGCAACGCACTGTGCCGGAAAATTGCACCAAGATCTCTACGGCCACTCTTAAAACAGCCCGCCAGCAGTTCCAGTTTTTCCTGCTCGGCACTGACTTCAACGATGCCCGGAGAAAAGAGTACAACGAATTTGACAGACGCAACTGCGGCGGCAATAAGCTCATCAATCTTTTTGCTGATCGTCTCGGCGCCGCGGTGGACTTTTATTTTACCGAGCTTCATCGTCTGAGGGCTAAATAACGTCTTCTATCTGCTCTGCCTACTAGTTTGTCTGATGCCGATCACGACTCCGACTCAAGTGTTGATTCTCAAGAGTCCCTGTGGGGTACTGACCCGAGTCTCTTGAGTCCAGAGACACTCGTCGCAGCCGTTCACAGCTCCCGCGCCTTCACTCTTACCTGTCTTGCGATTCCGCAACCTCTCGTATCTCCTCTCTTTGGGCGCCGTTCATCCAGGCCTCCACCTCCCCGATTAGAAAGGCTTGCTGAAGATCCGGTCGGATCTCTACAGCCCTATGGAACGGGGCGAATCGCGTCAGAAGCCAAATAATCCGCAACTTGAGCTGAACAGATTGTCAATGAACTCGGCCGCGACGGCCGAACCGTGATCTGACTCAGTTGCAGCTATACGTTTCACTTGATCGCGGCCGCGATCAAGTGAAACTTAGAGCTCTGCAGACCGGTCTGCCCTACGCTCACGACAAGGCAACGTAGCTTCTTTGAGGAAGCAATTTCTCCAGCGGAGGATACACTTTTAAACGATCAAGGCGATGAGTACCCGATCCCGCTTGACGACGACGAAAAAGAGGAGCAGGTCGCCTACGGCGAAATCGAAGCGGATTAATAAGAAAAGCTCGATACGCTTCTCTGTTCTCTTGAGAACGCTGAGCCGCGCGTCAATTTCGCTGAAGAGTGTGACCCGTAAATATTTGACCACAATTATGCCTTTCTGCAAGCAGAAACGTGTCTCCGTGCAATCGAACGCTTCCATTCTTCGACAGATCGAAAAGGCTGCTCGGATGACAACTGAGTTGATCTCGGCGCTCCCCCTTCAGTCTCGGGCAGCGCCTCCTATCTTCGTGATTGAAAATCTCTCGGCATCTCGGAGAACGATGCCAATTCTCAAATAACACTGCCTAAACGCAGTTTCTTGTTCGGAGATATTATATTTAAGTCACTTGGCGTCGCCTCCGGCTTCTTTGTCGCAGATGACGGTCGAGTCGTTACTTTTTTTCGCGACATCATCCAGAGAAACAAGATCTAGTCGCTACTTGGACTCTCTACTATGCGAGAGATCGAAGCCTTTATTGATGTCGGGAACAAGACGCTGTTATCTGCTTGCGGATGGGCGACAGAATGGTTTTCCAAGAGTGGACACCTTTACCTTAACTCGACGCCGGCGAACATCCCCAATCTCGTCTAGCATTTAATCTTGAGCTCTCGGGGACGCCCTTCGAGCGCTTACGACTCTAAAGCTATGTCCTCTTCTCTCACGAGTATTTCATTTCCGCTCACGAGCGAACAGAGCAATTTACTGCCTGCGAAGTCGCTCCTTTTTATAAAAACGCTACCTGGAGGCTCCGAGAAGCGGCGCCAAATCGTTCGCATGTGAGACATTTACGAGCGATATCCTTGCGCTTGTTAAGATGCTCGTCTGTAAACGGCTCATTGTAGTTCCCTAGTGCTATAGCACTCGTGATGTCAAGAAAGCCTACCTCCAAGGAGGCAAGATGACTTCAAAAATCTACGCCCGTACGCCGAAGGAGATGATGGGCCGCCTTCGTGGTTTTCTATTGTGGATAATTAGCCCTGTCTACTGCCAACTAGAGGCCGTCTCCTACTGGTGTGTCCACTACACGGGCCTGTTTATCAGCAAGCTGGAAATGACATCCACCTTGGTCGACAAGTATATTCGGACTCGCCGCTGGAAGGCAACCAGGACCTCTCGTCTCAGACCCCCTGCTTCATCGTTTTTCGCGATCTCTCCTTCAACGCGTCTCTCGTACACTACTGGAGCCGCAAGAGACATCGAGTCAAACCCAGAACGCTTGCAGAGGAGGCGATAGCTCTAACTTCAGTGTTTTACACGGCCTTTATGCTGCAAAATTCCGTCTCCGAGATTTTTGGCAGGCTGGTCTCTCTCTTCGCCTTCACCAACAGCTACTCACTCTTCTAGCTCGTGGCAAAGAGAAACCCTGTTCGCGAGAAGAGACTTCTAATCGACCCATCCATCTTGAAGGAAGTCTTCCCGTCCGGCTCCTTCGACAATCTAGGCTTCATCAGGACACGCTTCAACCCGACCGATCCGCTGTCGAAGGATGTCGCCGACGAGTCGCTGTTCCTGCGCGTTCTTGCCAAAGGCAAGATAGATCACTACGTCGCTTAATTTATAATCGAGGACGAACTCCTTCCGAACACCTTCTAAGCCCCTGCCAACGGCAAGGAAGTCGACTTATTACTGTTGGCAGAAGATTAATTCTCGGCATTTGGCCGAGCAATTGTTTTTTGAGATTGGAAACAGCAAGACGCTGTGTAATATTTGAGACTGCTCTTGCTGGCTCCTACTCGGAATGGTATTCTTCTTTAAACACGAAGAACGTGTTCATGTACCGAAGACTCGTTTTGCGCCTTCAGGTACGGTTTTTAGTATGGGTAAACGAAGTCTCGTCGCCCAAAGTCGATATTCGCCCGGTGACCTCGCCTCCATCGTCGCCCGCAACCGCTCCTTCCTCTTCCAGATGCTTCTCCTCCGCCTTCCTACTGCGCACATATGTATCAGCTTTATTATTCGCGCTGACAACGGTGAAAACTATCATGCCCGCGTACAGGTATTGGTCGGCCGCAGCGTCCAAGTCGGCAACGAGAATGTCGTGCTCGGGCCCGTCGAGGTCGATAACATCATTTTCCGCCGCTGCGCGCTCGTCCATCTTCGCCCGCTCGTCGACGTTGACGACCGAGTACGGCGCCTGCTTGCGCGACGCGGCATCATCCGGGCCGTTGCTACTCGGTCTGACGCGCGCGGTCCGTCCCGCGCGTCGGTGCCTTTCGCCAGCTTTGGCGATACCATTTACCATCTCTGTTCGGCCGCACTAGTCGCAAAGGCGAACTGCGCGTGTTCAGCCGCTACTCATCGTGACGACTACGGAGTTGAAATCTCGCCGAATCCAGTTCTTTCTTTCTTGCGCAATTGCCTAGACGAGTCGAAGAAAAGATGTTACAGAAAAAGAAGCAAGACCCAAAAGCGTCTGCCCTCGAAGCCGGCCTTCTTCCTGCGTCTCTTTCCGGCCATCTCCACTATCCTCTGCGGACTCCAGGTTGTCATCCAAATAACTGCACAAGTCACAGTGGCCGCAGTCAAGGCACAGCCACGAGAGCTCCGCCCATCCCTCATCGAAGCTCCGACAGCTCGCATCAAGCAGATACTCGCTTCTCTCCCAAGATAGACCCGTATTCCTCTCCTGGTCGCTAAAGAGGTTCGTCTCATCGGAATTCGAAACGCGGCCGAGGTCCAGATTGTCTACGAACTCTCTGTGCCGTGCGACGAGGCGGTAGCGCTTTACCACGACCTCTTCCGACACGACCAGCGCGAATAGCGAGATGCTGTTCATGAGATAGGGCGAGTGAGACGTCCACCTGATCGCATCATACTCTCCCACAGCGTTGTCGAACGGGATCGAGTGGCGTCTGCGGATAGAGCGCGACTCCCCTACCTCGACACGCGCGTTAAAGCATATCAGCTTCGAGCCGAGAAAGACGGCAAGAGAAGCCTCCCTAAAAGGAAGACCACGAGCGGCATTCCGCGTCGTCTTTTAAGCTGTCA
The DNA here is from genome assembly GCA_032361265.1 of Devaleraea mollis. Classification (NCBI taxonomy): domain Eukaryota; phylum Rhodophyta; class Florideophyceae; order Palmariales; family Palmariaceae; genus Devaleraea; species Devaleraea mollis. The sequence continues at coordinate 3,366 of JAULCF010676136.1, read as the reverse complement.
CCGATAAAGGCAAGTATTTTGCTCGACCCGAAAGTATACTGAGATACTCATATTCCTTTTAGGATTCATACCCTATTTGAATACGGCGAGCCTTATCGATTCCTTCAGTTTGAAGTGCTTAACGCCGACTATGGGCGGATGGAAATGGTGATGAATGTACGCTTTGATGAAAGAAAGTTTCCAGACAAAAATGCGACCGCCCAAATTTCCACTTTCAAAATGTTTGAAAGTGATAACAAAAGTGAAAGCGAAAGTGGGATTGACGACCCCGAGTCAGAAAGAGAGACGACGCCGGAGCTGGTAGACAAAACTGAGCCTGAGAGCGGTCCAGAGGACGACTTTAGTGATCATGAGAGTACCAGAAATTCAGAAGCTGAATCACGTGCAAGTGATACTGAGGCCTCGGACTTTGAGTCGGCGTTGGATGCCAAGGGTCGCCCCCATGCCGCCCCGAGGACGAGCGGCAGAGTTCGGAAAGGTCCAGAAAGGTACTGGGCGGGTATTACCAGATACTTGAAGATAAAAAAAGGGCTCTGAAGCCGAACCAAGTGTTTAGCAAGCACTGGAAGGAGCCTATGCACCTGAATGGCTGGCTGCTTTCCATACTGAAATCGAACAACTGAAGGAGCGGAAAACCTGGCGACTCGTTTTGCGTGACGAAATAACCACCGGGGGCAAAGTTCTGCCGTTTCATATTAATTTGGAGCAGAAGCGCCATGAGGATTGCTCCACAGACACGAAGAGAGAGATGCTCTGCATCGGCTGGCGTAGGAAGCAGTATGAAATTGGCTACGATGAAAGTTTTGCACATCAGGCCGTGACTTATTTTCAAACTATACGACTGATGCTGTCAATTGCAGCAAAAGAAGGAATGCTTTTTGGATCACGTGGACGTGAAAGAGCTTTCCTGTACTCAGACATCGACGAGGACGTCTACATGGAACAACCTAAAGGTTTTGAAGAACATCTCCTAGTCGGACCAGGTGTACAAGCTGCTAGAAGGACTCTACAAGCTGAATCAAGGAAGCAATCTGTGAGGGAATAGTCTTCTCTTGGACCAAACTAGCCGTGTTTTTAAGAAAATGCCGACCTGCCCTTGCCCCTTTCTTCTCCCTGAAAAATGAGTAATTTTCGTTGTTTACGTTGATGATGGACTAGATTGTGCCAAGACGAAGGAAAGACTCGATAACGAGAGAAGCAGACCCTACGAGAACTATACGAAATCACGTCTCTTGGGCCGGTGTCCTGGTTCTTAGGAGTCGCTGTCAGACAGGTTACACAAGGCATTGACATCTCGCAGAAGGCATACATCGAAAGCACTTTGGAGAAGTTCGGCATGGATGATGAACGCCCTGCAAGTACGCCAACGGAAATGGGAGACTACGCAGTCCTTAGGAGAAAAAGTGAAAGCACGGCAGCATACAAGGAAGGCATGGCAGGCATGCCGTATCGTGAATTTGTTGGCGCTTTACTCTTTAATAGTACTTGTACCAGGCAGGATATCTGCGTGTTTTTCAGTTTGACCGCTAGGAGGGTTCCTGATCCTCCCAAAGATTCTTCGTAAGACGGAAAGAGGATTCTACGGTACCTGGAGTTACGAAGGAGTTTAAGATACTTTACAGCTGCTAGGTGTAAGTAGAACGCGAGGCCTATGCCGATGCGTATTTTGCATCCACATCAGATCGGAGGTCCGTACCTAGGAGCATTTTTAGTCTTAAGGGAAGGACTTCCGACGACTAGGAAACCGGAAAGCAAGGATGTGTGGTGCTAAGTGCCGCATAATCTGAGATCATCGCGCAGGGTAACACTGCCCGCTCGGTTGTATATGAACGCCAAGTTTTGGATTTTATGGGCTAATGTCAAGACACTACGACTACTCTCTGCCAAGACAAACAAGTGTCATAATACGGGACGAATAATGCAAAATCACTGGCAACTTGCCAGTGATTTTTCATTATTACTTGAAGGCCGAGCACGTGGCCGTCAAGTATCACTACACGGCTAAGCAAATAAGTCTGGGTAATAGACCTGTCGATAATGTGTCTACAAAGGAAATGATTGTCGACGGTATGAGAAAGATTTTGCCGGAGTCAAAGTTGAAGCGCTTGCGGGAGCTTATCGGGTTGGTTCAGCTAAAAACGAGAAGAAGGACGACTCGAAGAGGAAGTGTTATAATTATCACTTTGGCAGGTGAGCACTAGTTAGAGCCGCTTATTCACTATGACATCCGCGATGGCGGGGATACTTCTGTCCCTGAATAGTAGCAATCGGTCTGTGGCAACTGCTGTTCCTGGCTCGTCTGCTAGACGTTTTTAGGCAGCATGCAAAAACGCCATGGAAATAAATCAACTTAAGTCGTTGTTCACGATTAGAGGGTCTGAGAAGCCTCATTCTTGACGCACCACATCAAACGTTCCCTTGCTTTGGAGGTTGTGCCTGCGCCAGCGCATACTTTCGCACTTTATGACTGAGATTAATCTGATTTCTGATATTTTAAGATTCATCTAAAACTCCAAAATCTTAAGATGAGTAACCAGATAAATTTCAGTTGTAATCATCGCCATGGAGCGGCTCTCGCGCGCACGCGGGGCGCGGGGCGCGCGCGAGAGGCCGACGAGAACTGGAATGCTATTGTAGAAGTTGAATGAGAAACCTCTACCGCAGCGCTGCCCACCGGTCCTCGTCGCCCGACGCGCAATGGGCGGGCGCGCGTGAGCTTCACGTCGTGACTTGAAGGAAAATTGATACGGGCGCGTGCGCCCGCCCCCGTGCCAACTTCACTTCGAGTCGGGGGCGTGCGCGCGACATGAAGTTAAGTTAATGCGTGAAGTCGGGCGCGGGTGCGCGCCCAAATCAACATGACCACCGAGTGTCTTCCCTGAGTGACTTTACTGAGAGCACGGGTTGGGGGCGAATAGTGCAATCTGGGAATTAGAATCAGTGAGCTGTTGAAAAGTGCAGATTTATTTAGTGTTGCCGTGAACGTCGGTGGTCGAAATGCGTGGAAATTGGCTATTTCCACAAAGCCTTCCCATTGGCGCGAAAACTGAAAGGCTACTGGCCGCACCTCTAGATGCCATCTGCACCTCTAGATGGCATCTAGAGGTGCGTTTCTGAACAGTTGCCAAGCATTTGCCGCTAGGAAAGAAGGTCACTCCCATTTTTGTTTCGCTACCAAACACCCAAAGTAATCCTTTAGCTAATCCCTATCCCAAATCTGTGGCATCAACCTCTTTTTCACATTCGAAAGGGACATAATATGTCGACAGATCTGTGGCGGAGGATTTTTGAAATGAGATTTTTGGTTGCAACCCAACTTTTCGATTTAGGAATTGGAAAGTGTGCGCTGGGTCCTAAGCTTTCGAA
>JAULCF010676025.1:0-10265 GCA_032361265.1 Devaleraea mollis | reverse complement strand
ATAATATCGCATAGGTCAGGTGTTATTATAATACAAAAGCACTGACTGTTAGCTAGATAGGTGCGCGCCCCACTTAAATTTCGCAGATAGTCAGCGATGATGGGACCTACAGGCATCGGAAAGTATGCTAGTCAGATATATCTGAGTAGCATACTTTTCGATGCCTGTAGGTCACAAGCTTCATTGTACTGCAGAGTAGCAACTTCGGAGAGGCTACTGCGGAGTATCTACTGTTCAGTAGCTACTCCAAATTAGCTAATCCGTAGAAACTATTTCGTATTGCAAAGTATCTACTGCAAACTAGCTAGTTCACAAAAAAACGACTGCGGCGCGGCTGCCGCGATGGTCGCGACTAGGAATCGCAGGCGCAGTCGCTTTTTGCAGGCCGGAGCTCAATTGCAATCCCGGGCGGGAGCGAATGAACCTATTGTCGCCTACTAAATAGCCTAAGAGAAAGAACTCAACCTTCAGGCAACGATGCTGTGAATGAAACAGTCACCGCGCGCTGTATAGAAAGTATGTGAATCGTTAGTGATGAGGGCAAGGGGCGCGAGGTCGGGGAAGGGTCTGGCGGCCCGCCCTCTACCATCTATCGTCCCTCTTGCCCCTCGCACCTCCCCCGCGCCCCTCGACCTCCTCGCGCCTCTCGACCTCCTCGCGCCCCTTGAACCTTCTCGCCCCCCATCGGGAGCGTAGGATGTTGAGAGATAAAGGAGAGAGAAATAGACAGCAGGGCTGCACAAGAAAAAATGTAGAGGTTGTGTAAGCCTCTACTTGTTTTATTCTTGTGCGGCTGTCGGTCGTTGACCCAGGGCGTTTCTTTTGAAGAGCTGGGATCAGAACGTTGCTGGCTATCCAGCTAGGCTATCCAGAAACATTCTTCTCTCAGCTTCCCTATAGCAACGACCAGATTTAGCAACGACCAGGCTCAACGACCGGCAGCCGGAAAGACAATGTCGCCCGGCGAGACGAGGGGGCGGTTCCGCCGAGGATTTCGTGCGCGCCGCGCGAGCGTCATCGTCACTGCACTGCGCAGTTCTGCGCAGGACTACTCAAAATATTTGAGTCAAAACCATATTTTTGAGTAGTTGAAGTGTAGATGTCATCAAATGTATACTGTTGCGTAGTCGTTAGAAGAGTATATCAGATCTCTCGAGCGAATTCGCTTGAGCGATTGAATTGGTAGAGTAGAGTCCACACCCAAGATGGGTGCCTATAACCAATTAGATAGTCCATGTTTACTCTGGAAACAGCTTTAAGTAGTGGTGTTAGAAGGGCGGTTACTCTGAAAGTAAACGCTTTTGGGCCATCTCGCCGTCTTCCTCGACTTTTAAAACAATATAATTGATGTAACAAAATTTAAACTTTTGACCACCAGGTCTAGACTACCGCTAAACTGCTTTTTATACCGCCTGCTACATCTTACAAGTGTTTTAGGCTATTACTTGGCGTACTTGTTAGTCGCGAAAAGACCTCGAGAGTGCATCTATCCTATGGAATGAGAAATAAAGCTTGAGAGGTACACCAGGACGATTACCAATATGGCCAATATCGGCTCACCGGCTGGAGGCCCCCGCGCTACCTAAACCACCTTAAAAATCGCTGTACCCCGGCTGGAGGCCGACGCGCTATATAAACCACCTTAAAACGTTCGCGGTACCTTCCTCTTAGGCTTCTGAGAGCACGGGACAAACAAGTATGGTCTTGGATTTGAAATACGAGGTCGTATTTCCCTCCGGACAGCGCAAAGGTGACGGTGTTAATCAGAATAGTGCTATACCTTCCGGTAGGAACTCTTATAGGACCCCTACGTTACCGTGGTAACCCTTGAAAGCAGGTGACACTGTGTCTTTGATTCGCCATGATCGCGTCTGCCCGGTTACCTGCGTTTGCTGGGAAAGTGCACATAATATTTCTGGAGACACTGTCTATGCAGTAGTTGTCAACCGCTATTGGAACGACCCTTCAGTGGAGAGTACTTTCATATACGTCGTCAAAAATACTAGTGCTGCGATTGATGCCATTCGCACTGCAGTCGATAGCGGTTCAGTTGAATCTAAGAATCAGAATTGTCCGTAAGGATCCTCACTGGACGATGCAGTATGTCGATCGAATGTTATTCGCTCCTCTACTAATGGGAGAGAGCAGCGTGGAGGATCTATGAAATTCATGTGACGAACCTGCAAGGTGATTGTTGTCAAAGAGGGTAGGGCGGTTCGTGACAAAGATGAGTGGACTGATCGCCACGGTTATTTGAAAGAACACGTTCGTGAAGAGTGCAAGACCGCAATCCCGACAATCAGTTTCCTTGGCAAGAAGTGGGGTGAAGTACGCTACATATTATATCGAATTGTCTTGTACTGGGATGGTTTCACGCAGGACACAATAAGAGGGTCTTCTGTCGAGGGTTCTTATACTCAGTTGCTTAATCTTTTCCCGAATAGCGTCGAAGTTCGGCTCCTATACGGATTTGAAGTATTGGGCCACCAGGTTGCGATTTGAAAGACTTGTGTGTGATTGTACTTGGAGATCTTATTAGTCTGATGGTAACAGGTGTCAGATGTTGGACCGCTGACAGTGAAGAGATCTTTGTCTTTCCCGATTCAGTTTGCGGCCTGGCTGACACTCCAGAGTTGACGTAAGTTATTAGCACGAGAGGGCATACATCCCCTACGCCGTGCACTGTTTGTAGGTACGAGATACCGAGAGAGGTTGGTTAAGGTCTGCAAAAAGGCGGAAGGAAGGTTTCAGCTGCGAAAGCACGAGTTTCACATCGATATGCATCCCATGTCACGCACAGTGGTTTTAAATTTGCCAGAAGAACCACAGATACTCATCAAGCTATTCGCGATGCTTTTCCACTGGAATCTGACCTCCTGTAAATCAGAATGCAGGTGATTATAATCTTAGAACTGGTGCGCCATCAAGTCGAAGCAATGACGATAGTTACATCTATGAAGATAATGCTGATTGTGCAGAAGGCGAAGACGGAGGTTATGGATTCGGGGATGGATAGTTTGCCATTCCATCTATTTCGAAAAAGGAAAGAGGATGCTCATGACATCTTCAATTTACTGCGTAATGCCGAAGGTGTATGTCTTTATCCGGGAACATTTTTGTTCATTCACAGCACTACTATCATCCCTGCCGGTAACCGTAGGACACTCTCAAAAAATACATCAAATTTTAGGTTTGCGCAAGCAATACCGAGTCAATTTCTTTGAATCCGGTACTGGCGGAAAGCTGAAGACTACAGCTTTCCAGTGGTGGCGGTTTCAAGGAAAACGGACAAGATTTGCACTTTCACCATGGCCATAAGTCCGGACCGTTCGAATCTTAAAAAAACAGAAAAAGCCGCTAACCATGGGACACTTTGTTTTCATTGGCCGAAAAAAACGTTTATTTTGATTCAAAAATGCCACAAAATAAAAACATAGACGGAAAGAGGAGCTCTCCCAGCCACACAAAAGTTAACTTTCAGTCGCACTGCCATCCTCTCCACCTCTCTACCTCGCAGCGCTCTGCCCACCCTTCATCCGTCTCATTGCCAGCCTCTCAGGCCTTTCCACCAATCTTCTCGCCGCCTTCTTCTCGCCGCCCTCTCGCTGTCCTCATCTTCCCTCCCGCCGCTATACTTGCCGTCGGCGAGCGCGTTCACAACCGGAAAGTACTGTAAAGCTGCGCCACCTCCCGCCTCTCGCTTCGCCAGGCCGCCGCGCGTAGTCGCGCATGGGGCGCTGGTCAGTCTATCGCGTTCAAGCCGAGCTGAACGACGCGACGTCGCTCGTACTGGCGCTCGGATTCTGGGAGCTTGTCGTATCCGGCAAATACGTGCGTTGTCCTCTTCCTTACCTTCCTTTGCCGCTCCTTCTCGGCTTCGTGCTCCTCAAAAGCCTCCTTTCGCTTAAACCTGTCCTCTTTCCTTTTCGCAGCACTAACAGCTTTCTCCTTCGTCTTCTCTACTCGAATGTCTCGTTCTTTTTGTGAATTCAGAACCCCACTACTGGTCAGTGGAGCGCCCGTACGTGTGGAAAACTTCACTGTTACCTCGTCCTCCACTACTCCATCTGAAAACAGCTTCTTACCATCCTTCCTGAACTCTTTCACCAGCTCCATGAATTCAGTCGGGGAGCCTTGGTCTGAAGCAGTCGAGACGCACGACCGAGTCTTCGTGCGCTTCGAGAAGATAGCGGCAACCCGCTCGCTGCGCTCGACGTTAGAGAAGTCGTTTGCTCGAAGTTGCCCAAGGTTTGGCCCACCGTGCTCCATGTCCCAGAGTCCTGCGCACCGGAAGCCGTTGATTATTATTGACTCAGCTCTCACGGACGAGTAGTATGCTTCTGTGATCATCTCGCAAATGGTGGAGACATCGTTGCAAGCGGCCTCGTCCGCACATGCCATGCGCCTGTTGACGAGATTTCGGAAGTGCTGTTTGAATGGGGAATATTTTGAAATATCCAATGGCTGCAGCACGTGGCTGCAGTGCGCGGGGAGTCCGAGTACGACGACGCCGTTCCTGCGGAGGAGGTCTAGGCACTGGAATTGAATGTGCCCCGCAAAACCGTCTAGCACGAGCAGCGTCTTCTATCCATTCCGGCGCTGTGGTTTCGTTTCATCAATGAAACGTTGGTACCAGTCCAGAAAAAATATGCTGGTCGATCCCAGCGATATCCCTTTGGTATAGAATGGCTCCGCCGGAATATACCTGTGGCAGGTTTCGATTTGCTTCCCTTTCATCCGCCACTTGGATTGTACTCCGGGTAGGACGAATATCGCGCACTGAAGAGACTGGCCGGCGGCGATGACAACAGGCATAACTGTGACGTGGTCGGTGCTACCTTTCCAACAGACCCCGTCTGTGTTAGCACGGCTTTTATTTTCGATTATAACTTTATCCTTCCCGCCGAGCATCATACTGCGAATTGAGAAACCGGACTCGTCGACGTTGTATATTTGCCTTGGATCGGTGATGTTGAACTCCTTTAAGGCCTCTTCATACCGCACGAAGTATGTTGCCACATTTTCGGGAGACATTGCTTTTGCTCGCGCACTCTCTAGGTTCTGCCGCTTCTTCCGTGCTAGCATATCCTTGCGGATCATGATCGCATTCCTCCAATGCTTCGTTGGCTTGCCCTCCTTGAAGTAAAGCTTCGAAACTATTTCATCTCGGCGCTTCTCTGACAGAGAATTAGCGAAAGTCTGAACAAGATCAAACAGGCAGGAGCTGTCGAGGGGTGTCCCACGGCGATCGAAATAAATTATTGCTTTCGCGATCTCGTCCTCTTTAGCCGTCGTCAGAGTCGGGGGTCTCCCGCCCTGCTTTCCGCGAATACGAGACATGTACTCTGCGACGCTAATGCCACTAGCAACAAGATCGATTGTGTTGCGGTGAAACGTTTGGCGAGCAACTTTAAACTATTTCGCCATAGCACGAACGGAAGTCTTCGCGCGATTCGGATCGCACCAGGCGATCAATGCACACTCCAATGCACTTTGCTGAATCTCGCGCTCGGTCAACGCGACGACTTTCTTGCTTCAAGACATTTTAAAAGACCTTGGGGACAAGGACGGGGAATAAAGGCGACGGTAGAGAAACCATCGTGCGCGATCAGCTCTAGAGTAAGCATTGACCCGCCAACATTGAAATCGAATTATCTCAGGAACTATTTACGCGCCAAACTAACTGTCAAGACGAAAAGTATCGATTTCTTCCGTAGAATTCAGCTGTGCCATCAGTTTCCTTTTACCATCTACAGGCGACGGAAGAACTGAAAAAAGGAGGTTGAAAACGTGTCAAAAACGTAAAAAAAACCAAAATATCATATTTTTTATAAAAACGGCGTCCCACGGCTAGCGGCCTGTCCCGCGGTTACCGGCAGGGATGATAAATGGTATGGAGCATTTGTTATCTGTCTATTCAAGGGGGCAATGAAATATGCCCTACGCCTCATGACAAGTCAAGATCGTGCCGATGTGAACACGCACCTCATCACATACATGAAAGCCTGTGATTACCAGTGCAGAATCAGTTTTTTAAACCTGGACTCTACAATTGGGTTGAACGCCATGGGAATGTCGCAATCATATGCGGTATCTCTCTTTGCACAGCGGATCCTGGTATCGCTGTTCAAAAACTCAAACAGGGAGGCTAATGTAGGCGCGATTGGAAAGAATAAGGACCTGGCAATCCGTGAAGCGATTAATCTTGTGAAATTAATATCGGAGATAATTTCCATGGCTTGGATGAAAGAGGGTAGAACCTGGGACTAGTACGGTTCAACCTACGTGACTTTGATGCAAGGAAAAATAAGCAAATAAGTGTTTGCAGAAGCTGCGTAGTTGCTAGAGAATACCCCTCAGATGGTACTTCGTCGCGTTCTGTAAGGCACGGGCGGAAGTTTGGTGTGCTCGAGGGTTGTAAGTTCTTAATTCGCGACTGTTTCTCAGGTTTCCCTCCGCGTTCCGCATAAGGAAGTTTTTCAGATGCCGTTGTAAATGTGGTCATGCCTTCGTTGTACTGTATAGTTTATGGTATGTACACTGTGGCGGAACTTGCGTTGCAGCGCATACGATTCTGTAAATGTTCGTCATCGTTCTTTTACCGCAAAGCATTTGCCGGAAAACTTGTTTGACTTGTGACAATATCGAGTAAGCCCTGTTTGCATTTTTCAAATAACATGGGACGAGGAGACGGCATTCCCTTGTACGTCAATATCGTCCATCAATTTCTTTGACATGCGATAATATCGTACTTGCGGAACTAAAAACGCTGTCCCTTAGACTTAACGATATTTTCGTATGCCAGTGTGCGAAAATAACGTCAATACTCTTCGTTGTATGCATTACGGCTTGTTCTGAACTGTACAGTAGTCTTTGGACGAAAATACAGCGAAAATAACGTAGTCGGAGGACGTTTTTTGTCAAGCACAGGTGCATGATAACATAGATTTTTTCGAAATACGATATCTTTGTGTACAGTGTACGACATTATCGTAAAAAGTGTCAACTTTGTCGCTCTAGTGGTGAGAACTTGGATCAACACACACCACAGGATGAATGTCTCTATGGCTGAGGTGGTCAGGTGGTGCAGGGATCCGTGTGGTGCAGATATCACTCATAGGGAATCACTCTATTCCCTATGATGAAGCGAAGCGGTCCTTCGCGGCGGCGCAGCGGCGCGGTCCGTTGCGACAGTTTGGTACTTCACGGCGCTGTCCAGTTCTCTGCTGGGGTGTCGAGCATGGGTTCGTCATGCTCGCCACCCCTGCAGAGAGTAGGAAAAGTACCGCGGTTCTTCTCGGTATCATCCTTCGCGGTGTGTTCTGTCGCGTCGCTTTTCGTCGCGTCGCTGTCCGTCGCGGCGCGGTGAAGACCTACGTGTATTACGCTGCGCGATACGTTGAGGCATGGAGAGAAACGAAACTGTGTGCACGCATAAGGGTTGTGTTGAGATGCGCCACTGCCAGCCTGGCAGAGCGTATCTCAACCCAGCTCTTATGCACGCGCACAGTTTAGTGCATTCCGTATCGCGTTGTGCGGCGCTGTTGTCATCGTTGGCGCCGTTGGCGCCGTTGGTGCCGTTGTATTCGTTGTCTCCGTTGACGCCGGCGATGCACAACATAAGCGGTGATGTCGTACATCGCCGCCAACGCTGTAGAAATCGCCTCCCACGCTGTTGACGTGTACACTCTCTGCATTGTTCTGGGACAGCTTTACTTTTAATGCGTCGCGGCGGGTTACAGCTCACATCCAGTGTTACACTGATATGATATTCATGTACATTTTCCCATTTATTGGAAAGGTAGGGGAAAAACGTTGATGAAGATTCTTTCATGTAAGGGCTGTAGCGTGACAAGACTTTTAGAGAATCTGCGGGTGAGGGGAGATCGGACAAAACAGCTATAGTTGCTTCGCCCTATCGCCCCTTATATGCACTCTCCCTGCGAATTCCGTTCTGTTGCAGCCCCACTCTCTAATATATATGTATAATATACATATTATATGGGTCACTTTTAGCAAAACCAGCCAATGGGCAGAAAAATGGAGTTTTGCACATGGTTCGAAATCTGACGGTCTCACGAGTTCAAAAATCTTAAGCTTTTTGAACTCGTGAGACCGTCAGCTTACCAAAAAAATCGTATCCAAAATCAGCGTGTGAGAAGTGTATCTAAAGTGCCTCACATTCTGTATTTGGTAGCCAATGAAGGGTGCCGCTCCACTGAACGGTTCCGAGATAAACGGCAAAAACTATTCTTGGGCAGGCTCATTTCAACTCACAGTATGAGATCTTAATTTTACCAACAAAGTTTTCCTTTTTTATGATACAGGTGCGAATGCAGTACATTTATTTACTGTACTGTGCTGTGCACTAATGTACCGTAGAAGTTCTTGGCCCGATACCCGTAAAAACTGTCCAACAGTAAAGCGTTAAGATAAATATGCGCTACTTAAGCTTCACATTACGGGACTGAGCCTCCCACGCTCCCAGAACCGTTACGTGTACGATGCAATACTTATTCTAAACAGAGTGCAGCCAATCATCACCCCAAAGCCGCCACTCAAAAAACATTACAGTACAGTACAGAGAGCGACTAAAATTTTCAAACCTCTGTTTGAGACACTTCATCTCTTTGATCATTGCCTGGTTTTGCTAAAGATTGACCCATATACTCTCTATCTATATATATAGGGGGCGGCAAGAGACATGAATTCACGGAGAGGGTGCTGCCCTGTGAGACGGTTGGGTAAGAAGGTTACGGAAAATAATTTGAAGACGGATTGACAGACTTTGGCCAGCTGAAGTTGCACCTTCAGCTGAAACTTCAGCTTAAAGATCGTTTACACATGTAAGCCTCAAGGTGGCAAAGATTAGAGGTACTAAAATTACTCGGACACTAATTGTCCAAGTGAGCAACTGCCCTCAAGCCCGGGTTTTTCGTTCTTTTGAAACGTCAGCTGGTTAAAGACTGGCATCCCTTATATCTAAATTATAGTAGTTTCCACATACATATCCACTCGTGGACATGGTTGTGCATTTAGAAAATTAGTGCCTGAGTTGTTTTGGTACTATTATTTTTCGTCATCTTGACTTGTTGACACCTCGAGCCTCGGAGGCTCGAGGTATTCGTGTAAGATATCTTTCAGCTCGCTGAAGTTGTACTCTTGAAGTTCGATTGCATAGCAAGCACGTTATTTTTTTTTCCTGCACTCCGTCTAAAAATACAAAGCACAATAACGGAGGCCTCATACCGTACTCCCAGTGTCGTAAAACGCAAGAATACAGCTCAGCGTAGAGAGAAATAACATCTCATCTCCAAACTGACACCTGTATAGGTCAACCTGACATCCATTCATAGTACCACTACAGTGTAACCATGCCCACATAGACTGCAGTCTTTACATGTATGCAGGGACCCGCACAGGGGTATCTCAACGATCCCAACTTGCTTGCGACTAATCCAACGCCTCTTGTTCTTGCTCGTTTCTTACTGCAAAGCGAATCTCTATTTCGTAGGTGAATTCGGATCGTAGCGGAGCTTTATTGAGCCTGATACGTTTGCCCAGTCGAACTCTTTCGAATACTCGACGGATTTTCTTTGCTCGGAGCTAGATTTTTTCCGACCCTTTTCATAGCTGGGGGATTAAGGCTGTTTAGCAGAGTGTAAGAGGGTAATTTAATAATCAAATAAGAGGTCTCTCGCGGGTAATGAGTTACTCGGCTTTTAGAAGACCGAGAGTGAAGCTCAACTTGATATTTGTACTTTAAATTGTCTAGTTTAACTAATAGTAGAGCTCCACTACCGGCCGGAACGTAGCGCCACTTGTGGTCCCAGAGCTCCGGGGCGTTTCGGAGTTAAGCTGGTGTCAGCCGGTGGTGGCCGCATGCTATAAACAGTAACTACGTGGCGTGCCCAAAACGATATAAATTACAACTTTATTTCCGCGTCATCATCATCGGTAGCAAAGGCAGCGTCTTTCTGGCGTAGAGAAGGATAAAGATTTTGTTTCCTGCTGTAAACCACGTATAGAGGAAGGGGAGTTGCGGAGCTGCGAACCAACGCCCTGCCTGCGTCAGAACGAGGCGGAACTCTACTTTCCCTCGACAGCATTTTCCTTTCGCACCTAACATCGGCGAACGTAACGACTTATCTACCCGGGCCAATCCTCAACAGAGCGGTTATGTCCCATCAGAGGCTCCTGCGCGAAATCCAAGTCGCGAAAGAAGATTCTGTGGAGGAAGAAAGTGCCTTTACGAAGTTATTCAT
>JAULCF010675914.1:0-10266 GCA_032361265.1 Devaleraea mollis | reverse complement strand
CGGCGATGCCCGCGGCGAACGGACCAACCCAGCGCCGGGCGCTCGAGATCGACACGACGTTCGACCGATGCTCAGCTTGCGCCGGAGCGGCGACGTGCGTTTCGACCACGGCTGGTTCGAACGGAACAGGTTCGACAACGGCTGGTTCGACCGCTGGAGGTTCGGCGGCGGCGAGCTCGCCGATGGCGGCCATGATCGCCGCTTCATCAGCCGGGTCGCTCGCTTCCCACAGGGAAGCGTCGCCCAGCATTGCTGCCAGATCGTCGAGCGCGCCCTGGTCCATGTCTGCCATTTCGTCGTTGTTGTGAGGGTTCTCGCTACTCATGGTGGGTCTCAACTCCCTCTACGTCACTGCGACCGGATTGGATCCCGGAATCATTCAGATGACCCAGGGCGATGGCCAAACGCTTCATGCCCCGGTTCGCTCGGGACTTGACTGTGCCGAGTGGCAGACCGAGTCGTTCAGCGATCTCTGAATGGGGAATACCGACCAGATGCGAGAGTCGGATCACTTCGCGTTCTTCTGGGGAGAGCTGCTCGATCGCTCGCCTGACTTCGTAGCGCTCCCATGTCTGCTCGAAGGACATGGGCATGACGGCGACATCAGTCTCGGGCTCGTGGTCGCCCATCGTGGGACGACGTTCCCGGCGGAGCACATCGATGGCAGTCCGACGGGCGATGGAATAGAGCCACGGAGCGAGCTCGCGTTGGGGGTCGAAGGAGCTCGATGCCTTCCACGCCTTGATGAAGGTCTGTTGGACCACCTCAGAGACCAGCTCTGGTTCGGACATCATCGAACGGGCCACCGTTCGAACGGGGCCACCGAACTCGGCGATCACCTCACGAACGGCATCGCTGTCGCCAGCAACAAAGCGTGCCCTCATGTCCTCCATCAGTCCGACAGTGTCGCACAGCTCTGGTCCACACGAGGGTGACGGACAAAAGATTCGGATTCTCGCGAACCGATTGGATCCGCTCTGCGTACAGGCCTTCGAACGCCACCGAGGGACACGATCCAATGAACACCAACCACAGCACTTCTGAACAGACTCTGGCCGAGACCGGTGTTGTTGCTCCGAGCGAGACCAGCCTGAAGCCGCTCATCATTGCTGCTGGTATCGGGGCACTCGTCGCTGTCTCACTCGGCACCTATGGCCGAGTACATCAGGCCACCGGACAAGGCATCGTCACCTTCGGCTTCCCTGCCGTGCTGCCGATGAAGGCATGGTTCACCACCGGCGCCGCGACGCTGGCCATCGGCCAGCTGATGTCTGCCCTCTGGATGTGGGGCCGGCTTCCCTTTGCCGGCTCCGCACCAGCGGGTGTTGCCAAGGCGCACCGCTGGCTCGGCACGGTCGCCTTCCTGCTGACGCTGCCGGTTGCGTACCACTGCTTGTGGGCGCTCGGCTTCCAAGACTCGACGACTCGAGTGTTGGCGCACTCGATTCTCGGCTGCATCTTCTACGGCGCCTTCACCACGAAGATGCTCGTGCTCCGGGCCCACAACCTGCCGGGCTGGGCTCTGCCCGCTGCCGGCGGAACCCTTGTTGCTGCGCTCTCCCTGATCTGGATGACCTCGTCGCTGTGGTTCTTCACCACGATCGGCTTCCCCGGTGTCTGACCTCCCCGGCGCCTGACGCTCAGCTCACCACCAGCCCGACACATCAAAGGACTTCACCATGACCGAGAACGCTTCCACCTCCCGCTCCTTCCGACCATCACCAACGCTGCTCATCTGCTCGATCGCTGCACTGGTTGCTGTGGTTGGTCTGTTCCTCCCATCGCTGTCACCGGTGCAGACCGACAGTCCGCCGGTGGCAGCACCCGGACAGACCGCTGACGGCATCCAGATCGTCGACTTCGGCTACTCGGGTCAACTCGTCGTGCAGCCTGGCCAGACCATCCAGGTCGTCAACGCAGACGGCGTCCCTCACACCGTCACCGCCAACGACGGGTCGTTCGACACCGGCGTGATCGGCGGAGGAGCCAGCGGCTCCTTTCTGGCGCCCGGCGCTGACGGCGTCATCTCCTTCATCTGCACCATCCATCCATCGATGAGCGGCGAACTCACCGTCTCTTCGTGATCCATCGCAATCGAATCACACCTACCCGAATCAAAGGACCACTCCATGTTCATCACCCCCACCATCGACGACGATTCCCTTCAGACGCGAGCTCCTCGCATGACGTCGAAACGGAAGCTCACCGCTGCTCTGCTCGCTGCCGGCATGTTCCTGGCCGCTTGCGGTTCCAGCGATGAGGCTGCCACCACGGCTGCGGCAGACGCCCCGGCTGCTTCGGCCGACGAAGGAGCCGTCTCGATCGGCACCGGCTCGACCGAAGCCGGCGACGTGCTCGTCGACGATGCCGGCCTCAGCCTCTACGGCTTCTTGCCCGATGAGGGTGGCATCGCCACCTGTGGCGGAGGCTGCGCCGAAGCATGGCCGCCGATCCTGCTTCCCTCTGCTGAGCTGCCCGCTGGACTCGACGCCAGCCTGTTCTCGGTGACCGACGCAGCCGACGGCGGATCCCAACTGGTCGCCAATGGTTGGCCGCTCTACCTCTTTGCTGGTGACGCCGCACCCGGCGACATCACAGGCCAAGGATCCGGCGGCAACTGGTTCCTCGTCGCTCCCGACGGCTCGCTCATCACCGATGAGGCAGCGGCCGCCACGCCAGCTGCTGACGCCAGCACCAGTGAAGGCAACGGGTACTGATCCAAACCGATCGAAACACCCACGAAGAGGCGAGGCGGAGTACCGCCTCGCCTCTTCGCGTTCCCCGACCAACGCGCGCTCACACCGGCCGGCGATCGGCGGCTACATTCGTTGAGCGCCATCACATCGATGGCCATTTTTGGAGGGAACCAAAATGAACTACGCACGCGCCATCGCGCTCGCATCCAGCCTGCTGCTGACACTGTCAGCTTGCGGCGGAGACGGAGCCAGCCCGGAAGACGCAGCACTCGCCGACGCAGTGGCAGCCGAGTGGGTCGCTGACGAGACATTCCCTGCGGGCTTCTCGATCGATTGCGCCGCTGAGGGATTCGTCAGCGGCATGGGAGGCGCTGAGGGTGCTGCCACCTACGGCATCACACCAGAGAGCATCGCTGATGAAGCGTCCGACAACCCCGACGTCAGTGAAGCTGACGCCCGGTCGATGGTCGGCAACATGTTCGACTGCGACGGTTTCGAGGCTGCGATCCTCAGCCAGTTCGGTGGCGATGCCAACGATGAGCAAGCCTCGTGTTTGGCAGACAACGTCGAGGATGAGCCCCTGATCAGCCTGCTCGCCAGTTCGTTCATGGGCGACAGCGGAGAAGCGCTGGAAGAAGAGTTCGAGAACACGTTCGAGACGCAGCTCTTCGCCGCGGTCGAGACCTGCGGCATCGAGGGCTGACCGAAACGATCGAACATCTGGCTCGGTTGGTCGGTCATTCGCTCATGAATGGCCGACCAACCGGCGCTGGAGCCGAGGCTCTGCGGCTACGGTCCTCTGGCGCCGTCAGAGAGACGGTGGAACGTAGAGGCCTCACCGATGAACCAACTCCGTGTACTCGCACTCGCTGCCACTGTGCTCGTTTCCGCCTGCGGCGGAGGAGGCAACGATGATGCTGCCCTTGTCGCAGCGCTGGCCGAGGACTGGACAGCGGAAGAAGAGTTCCCTGAAGGAGTCGGCATCGATTGTGTGGCCGAGGGCTTCGTGAGTGGTATCGGCGGCACCGACGGCGCGGCCGAATACGGGATCACGCCAGACAACATCGCCGAGACCGAGTTCGACCTCGATCCGCTCAACGCGGAAGATGCTCGCTCTGCCATGACCAACATGTTTGCCTGCGATGGTTTCGAGGAAGCGATCCTCGGAGACTTGGGGCCCGGCGTCACTGACGAGGAAGCATCCTGCCTTGCCGACAATCTCGACGACGAGCCGCTCATCGCTCTGATGTCCACAACGTTCATGGGATTTGAAGGCGGCGCCATCGGGGCAGAATTCGAGGAACTCTTCGAAACCGGCCTCCTCGCTGCGTTGACCACGTGTGGTGTGACGAGCTGACCTCGTCGAGGCCCTCTCCAGCCTCGAGTTGCCGGCAATGAAGAAGTCGAGAGCTCTGTGGATGGACGTCCGCTGAGAAGTGCAATCGGGAGATGGCATGCAAGACCAAACGATCCTCTTCGCCGATCAGGTGGGGTCGACGAAGCTGCTGGCCGACATCGGCGATGAGGCAATGGTCGCGGTCCACAACCGGCTGTGGTCGATCTTCACCACGGCGGTGGCCGATCACGGTGGCGAGGTTCTGAGCGACGAAGGCGACGGAGGCTCCGCCGTCTTCAGTCGTGCCAGCGCGGCAGCGCGAGCGGCTCTCGAAATGGTCGACGAATCCCACCGGCCACAAGACACAGCATCGTTCGAGCTGCGGCTGGCCATCCACACCGGTGCGGTGATCCGCACCACCGGTGCTGCGGTTGGGCTCGCTGTCCACCTCGCTGCTCGCCTTTGTGACGAAGCACCTCCGGGCTTTGTCCTGGCCAGCGACAAGGCGGCAGACGAGCTCGTCGACGACCGAGAGATCCGCATCACCCCGTTCGGGCAGCGAACGATGAAGGGAATTCCCGAACCGCTGGCGGTCAACCTCCTCACTCGATCAAGCGAAGCCGCACCTTCTGAAGACGTGCAGGTACGGCGCGCTCCCATCAACTTCCGATCGTCGCCACTCTTGGACCAGGCATCCACCGACGACCTCTTCGTCGGCCGGTCGAGCGAGCTCGATCACATGCAGCAAGCGCTCGCCCGGGCCCATGCCGGAACTCCAGAGATCGTGCTCGTCGAGGGGGCGCCAGGAACCGGAAAGTCCACACTGACCCAACGCCTGTGTGCCCTGGCCATCGAGACGGGCGCTGTCTGCCTCATCGGCCGGAGCGATGAAGCGCTGCATGATCCGTTCCACGAGATCATCGAGATGCTGCAGCACGCGGTGGCTGATGCGCCGCTGCCACTGTTGGCCGAGCACGTGGTGCGGAACGGCAGCCTGCTCACTCGGCTGCTCCCTTCGCTTGGGGACCGCGTTCCGTCGGCATCGTTGACCGATCTCGACCCCACCCCCGACCTCCGACGACTCTTCGACGCTGTCGCCGACCTGATTCGGTCCATGGCCAGGGAACAACCCGTGGTCCTCGTACTCGAAGACGTGCATTGGGCGTCCTCGTCGTCGCTCGAACTCTTCCGCTTCCTCCTGCGGGAGCGACTCCTCGGTCCGGTGCTTCTGGTCTCGACCCACCGTGCATCCGAACTCGTGGCTGGCGAGGAACCGGCGCAGTTCGTCACCCTCGTGGCCGATGAAGCGAATGCGTCGGTCGTGTCGTTGGGCTCCTTCGACACTGCGGCTGTCACCCAACTCTGTGCGGAGTCGCTCGAACTCGGCCTCGACGTGATCACCGAGCTCGGGGGCGCCCTGCATCGGCACACCGGTGGAAACCCGCTCTTCTGCGCAGAGATGTTGCGCACCTTGAGCGCCGATCAACGCCTGGCCGACGCTGCCCCGAGCGAGGTCCCCTCACTCCTGGGCGTTCCCCGTTCGGTTCAGGACCTCGCCCTTCGACGAGTCGAACGGCTCGGCGCCGACGCCGCTGCGGTCCTCACCGACGCTGCGCTGCTCGGCGAGACCTTCGACTTCCACACACTGCGTCGATTGACAGAGCAGGACTCGTCCGGGCCCGCGTCGATCCTGGTGGCCCTCGACGGCGCCGAGCGAGTCGGCTTGATCCGATCCGATGACACCAGCGGCCTGCGCTACACGTTCGGCCATGCCTTGGTGCAGCGAGCGCTCTACGACAGCATGAGCACGCCGGCCCGCATCAGCCGACACCGACGAGCCGCCGATGCCATGCAAGATCCGAAGCGAGGCGTGACCGCCGACAACTCCGCAGAGGTGCTCCGCCACTTGCAAGGCGCCGGGGTGCTCGCTGAACCTCGCGAGATCATTGCGACTGCAGCAGTGGCCGCCGAGGCTGCGGCTGCGAAGCTGGCGTTGAACGAGGCCATTCGGCTCCGGAGGCTCGTCGTCGACACAGTTCTGGATGCCGATGACTCGGAAACGAATGACCTGGCCCAGGCGTGGCTCGAACTCGGACGAACCGAAGCCGCAGCGCTGAAAGTCGAGAGTCGGACCTCGATGACCAACGCCGCTTCCATTGCTGCTGCGTGTGAGAATTGGGATCTTCATGCGGTGATCGCGGTCGAGTACGGCGGGTCATTGAAGGAGAACCAGGCGCCGATGAACGTCGTCCAACCCGTTGCGTTGATCGAGGCGAGCCTTGCCCATCATCAGGAGCCGAGCGCTACTCGTTCCCGCCTGTTGATGTCTCTGGCCTTGTGGCAGCGGCAGCATCGCCCGTACGCCCTGCGTCGCCCGCTGGTCGACGAGGCCATGGCCTACGCACGATCGATCGACGACCCCCGCCTGCTTGCCACGCTGCTCTCTGACCACCATCGAGCCCTCCACGGGCCAAACGCTGCGGAGGAAGCACTGGCCATCTCGCACGAACTCGAAGCATTGGCGATCCCTCTCGACGATGACCTCGTTGCCTTCCACGCCCTCAATTGGCGGGTGATTGCCAGCCTCGGGCTCGGAGCGTGGGACGAGGCCGTGACGGCCGGAAGCCAGCTCGGAACCGTTGGCGACCGCCTTCGAAACATCGAGGGGCGACGTCTCAGCATCATGTGGCAGATTGTCCAGACGCAGATCTCCGGTGACTTCCGGGCGTGCCGGAATCATGTCGCTGCGATCGCCGAGCTGCTCGAGAGCTACCCCACCAATGAACTCGCTCGCTTTCTCGCCGTGTTCAACATGCCCGGCATCTGGTTGACCGGCCACTTCGGATTGATCTACCAGAGCCGGTCTCAGCTCGACCCACCCGAGTCATGGCTGGCGTGGTTCGCTTCCGAATCAGGCAACCTCGCTGAAGCGAGTGGACACCTCGATCGTGCTGGCCCTCCCCGGGGCATCGAGGAAAAGTCTGACTACCTCTGGTGGTTGGACGCCGTTGCGCTGACTCGCTCGGCCAGCATCGTTGGACGGACGGATCTCGCTGAGGAGATCTACGACGTGATGCTCCCCTACCGGTCGCACAACTCGGTCCTCGGTGTGGCGTGTTTCCTCGGTACCGCCGAGCACCATCTCGGAACGCTCTCGGTCACGCTGGGTCGATTCGACCGTGCCGTCGATCACTTCGAGCGTGCGCTCGAACGGTACGAAACAATGAATGCCGTGCCGTTCATCGCGCTTGCTCGGGCCGAGCTCAGCCATGCGCTCACCAGCAGAGGTCGGCCGGAAGACACGATCCTGGCTGCCGAGCTCAGGGAACAGGCAGACATCGTCGCTCGATCACACCGACTCGCGCTCGTGACCACCACGCTCGAGGCTCGCGGCGCGAGCGTGACCGAGACAACGCCGGAGTAGCCGGCGGTCGACGATTCTGCGGCGGCGCAGATCAGCCCACGGCACACGGTTCGCCGGAAAGCTGAGCGCTGCGTCCGCGACGCTCAGCGTGCAATCATGAGCCGCAGCAGGCGCAGCCGGTCGCTTCGATTCTCCGAAGAGGGGTTGAACACTGCATCGAGCAGCTGCTCGACGTCACCTCTCGCCGCTTCGGTCCGCATCGCCCGCCGCCAGAGGCGAAGTTCGACGTCGGCTCGACGCGATGACTTCCCTGCGAGTTCGATCACGCTGTCCACCGTGGTGCGTATTTCTGGATCCAGCTTCTCGATCGAGACAGCCGTGAGCGGTTCTTCTGGAAGAACATCGAGACCGTGCTCGACGATGAAGTCGAAGTCGGTTCGCCAGTTCGCCGCCCAGAGGTAGTCGACCATCCGACACCAACCGCGCAAGAACGCCATCTCGGTGTCAGATTCATGGGTCCGCGAGATGGAAGCGATCACTTGGGCGGCGGCATCCAGGCTCTCCTTGTGTGCGTGCCACATCCGCTCCCTCAGCCGGTCGGTCGCAATGGCCGGATCTGATGCGAGCCGGAAGTACTCCTGCCAAGCTGCCAGAGCTCCCTGGAGGTTGTCTGGAACCACGCCATCCTGCACGTAGGAGAACCGACTGTCGGTGTTCGGACTGGCGATCCGCAGGGACGGCACAAGACCATTGTGAACGGCTCCGAGCCATGGAATGACGCTCAACGTGTAGTTCCCGTAGCCCCAAGCTGCGTCGGGGTCGACGCGTTGGATGTGGCCGTCCCCGAGCGGCGTGGAGAGACGGCCGGAGTCACGCTGCCATTGGTGTTGAAACGGCAGTCCCCACAATGGGTTGTCTCGGTTCTCGTCTCCGAACCTCGCTCCGACGTTGGTGACATCGATGAGATGTCGATACGCAGCCATCCGGTGCTCGAACACGAAGGGGTCGAACGTTTCGACCAGTTCAGGAGATGACCACGACGCGGCGATGGGGAGTGTAGAAATCAGACGTTGCACCGGCGAAGTATCGACTGAACGGTACGGAAATGCACAACGCGCAGGCACCTGTTCACGAACACCCGGCCGAGATTCCAGCGGCATGCCGGTCGGGGTTGGTCTACGCAGCGTTCGCTACGAGGCAGAACGGATGACCGGCGGGATCGAAGAACACTCGGAAGTTGTCTGGGTCTGGGGTCGTTGACTTTTGGGCCCCGAACGCTGTCACAGCGGTTTCTCCAGCCTCGAGATCTTCAACGAAGACGTCGATGTGGGCCTGCTGCGGAACCATCCCGCCGGGCCACGTCGGTCGTTGGTGGTCCGGAACCTCTTGGAAGCCGATGCTCCCATGTGCCGATCGAAGTTCAACCCATCCACCGGGGTGCGTCACGACGTCGCCACCAAGCAATGACTGGTAGAACTCGGCGAGGGCCATGGGGTCTGGGCAGTCGAGCGTCGTTGCAGCGAGACGTCCGATTGGCTTGGGTTCATCGGCGAAGATCGCCGTCGGATATCCATCGATGCTGGCGGTGTTCTTTCGCTGCCAGTAATCGTTGAGTTCTTCATGGGTCTTGGCTGCGTAGAACGGAGCGAGCTCCACTTCGCCCCGATGGACCCGTAGGTCCATGACCGGCACCCCGCTTCCGCAACTGGTCTTCACCTCCTCGATGTGAACGTCATAGATCTGCCGTGACCCACCGAGCGTCGGGAACAGTCCAATGAGCTCCGCCCACCGATCATCCCGTGGGTGGACGACGTCTGCGGTGCCATAGAGACGAACGATGAGGGGGTTCTCGGTGTACGAACAGAACATCATCGTGATGCGATTGTTTGCCAGCACGTGTGCTGCAGTTTCGTTCCCGCTACCGGACAGACTCAGCCAAACGACCCGGTCGCGACCGACGACGCGCAAGGTGTCCATTCCCTTCGGCGAGAGGTTCACTCTCCCGGCTGCTGCCGCCGTTCCGACAAAGAACATCGGCTGCTCTTGGATGAACTGAGTGAGCCGTTCGGTGAGTTCCTGCATGAAGTGACTCTAACAGAAAGTAACCTCCTACATCCAATGACTAGTTACTCTTTTGATTGGCCTGAACCCTCTGGGCGCGAACCAGCTCCCGGGCGCCTTCGCTCGGTGCAGCAGTTCGTCAACACCTATGACGTCGAAGACGCTCACGACCACCTCGCCACCCACGAGGCAGCTTCGGCATGGTTTCGCTCCGAGCATCTGGCGAAGGGAGACGTCGTGCAAGACGCTGAGGATCTCGCGATGGTCTGGTCCTTGCGTCGACACATTCGCAGCCTGCTCGCCAACGAATCCCTCGTGGAACCGATTGAGTCCCCCCTCACATCGGTACGCACTGGACTCCGCTTCACGCTTGCAACCGACGGAACAATTGCTGCCGAACTCGATGAAGACAACCTCAACGCGTCCTTCGGACGGCTCATCCTGGCCATCCGAGACGCCGAACTGACCGGCGACCTCGAGCGGCTCAAGATCTGCGATGCGGATCCATGTCGATGGGCTTACTGGGACCACTCCCGAAACAAATCGAGTCGCTGGTGCTCGATGGAACTCTGTGGCAACAGGCAGAAGGCGAAACGGAGTCGCCGGCGCAGCTCTGGTCCAGAAACTGACTGACCGTCCGGGCTCAGCAGCCTGCCGACGGTTGGATCGTCACCGCCATGTTCACGAGCACTCCCCGAACACCGGACAGTTCTCTCACAGTCGCGGGCATCGATCTCGCTACTGATGTGCCCGACCTCGTGCTGTTCACGCGGCACCCACCTGCGTTGCCGGTCCCCGACCGAGATGGA
>JAULCF010675803.1:0-10268 GCA_032361265.1 Devaleraea mollis | reverse complement strand
TGCAGGTTCGGATTGGAAACCGTACAAGCAAGGATAAGGTCGATCGATACAACCTCCTGCACAAAAACGACAAGCACGTCGATATGTACAAGACCTTGTTTGATGAGCTCGGGGCTGGAAACGTTGCTGAGAGAACACCCGGCAATTTCTCCCACGCAAAGACTTTCGAGTATTGGGGTGGCACATTCGGTGGTTGGAGAACTTTGACGGCAGAGAACTCCAAGTCTTTGCAGACTCAGGTCGGTGATATTCGCGTGGGTTTCGGAGCCGCTGTACCGAATTTGCCAATTTCTTTCTTGGTTTCTAAAGAATTTTACCAGGTTAACGACGTTTTGCCAACGGATCCGTTAACTCGAGTTAGATGAAAGGAAGTCCGGTCCATTCGCGGATAGGCTGGTCATAACTTTCGAGTCTCGGGTTGCTCTGAAGGAGTACTTGGGGCGGAACAGTGAAATAATTTACTTTGGGAAACATGCATCGGGTCCAATGGCTTTCCATCTTCCTAAGTATAATAAAGAAGAGTACTTCGCCGTCAAAAGGATTCTTGGAGATACTTACGTACGGTCCTTGATCGAGGCAGACACTGATTGGTATGTTGAGATTCGCGCTCGAATTATGGAGATGATGTATAACGTGCCCGTATCGTCGCATGGTCAGTCCACCCTTTACAATTCACTCATCGGACATGCGGGCGTGAATGTTCTCCGGATTATACGGGAAATATTCCTGGAGATCCCTTACGCGAAGCAAATTGAAATCAAGTGCCCTTTCCATTATGCTGAATTCTCGTAATGAAAGCTTCCCTGGCCTAGGCCAAGAGGCATGCTGCAGGTAAGGAATCTAACATTTGGATGGGACGTTTGGAGAAGTCAGTATCAGAGAACTTGGAGGAAGCTAGATATCTAGGAAATCTGATATCAGATTTCCACGATAGTTGTGAGAATATGTTGTCCAGTGACACGCACAAGTACAATTTATTCATGCCGGAGGTGAGGGTCCATAGTCGGGCATACTATTCGCCATCCGACGGTGTGGGTAGGGAGCGCGGATTTCATATGTTTGTTTGTTTGTTCATGGTGGGGAGTTGTTCGCGATAGTAATATCGGCGAGATTTCCGATGAGGCCAAGACTGTGTTGGAATATGCACCTACGTCGAACATCTTCAAACTCACGTCTATTGATGATGTCAAGCCTTTTAAAGGAGATGACGACCAAATGTGTGGGCGCAAACCCAGTGATAAAACCGAAGGCGATGGCGAGTCTTCAGAAGAGCTCGTGAGTAAAAGCGAAAGCGAAGAAGATTGACAGTCGGCAATCCGTTGAAATTTTTCGCTCATTAAAATCTTTTCTGAAGATGGCTCATAGAAGACCGTGGTACAGTCTTTCCACGTATAGTTACACTCTTTGACTTCTCTGAGTACTGTATTCACCAAACTCATGTAAGTGAATCACGCCATTGGTCGGTTTTAATCTGTTTCATCGTTTTTTTGTGCGGGTATCTTGCGGGTACTTCTCAAGGAGTGATGTCGTCTCAACATGCAGTTTAGCTGTACTACAGAGTATTACTCTGTTCAACCACAACTTTAATACCACGAGTACTACTCTGAGCTAGTAGTATTAGTGCAACGTACTACGAACTAGTAGTTCCCGGGGTGTTCAACTTGAGGTTGAAGATGCCGATAACACTAACCAAATCGCTTTTTCATTAACACTATCGTATTGGCGCGGCATTACATCAGTCAGTTACTTTTAATAATTCCGAAGAAGATGACCATTCGTCGTCAGACGTCATTCATTAATACTTACTACTATTACTTACTGGTAGTTAAGTCTGTACTCATTTTTAACCGGCTAAGTAGTTGGTAAGCAGGAAGCGCATACGAAACGTAAGCATATGTCTTTGCATGCATTTTTTTGTTATGCGTTATGTGCATGCAGTTCGTATACGACATTACGGTCTGCCGTATCGCCATTCTTGCAGTTTTTTATGTAAAAATGGCTTATAACGCAATGTGCAGTGTTTATAATGCAGAGCGATTGCAAAAAAAAACATACAGAGAATGTGGGCCAAAAAACATATGCGAAAAATCTCATATGCTTATTTTATATGCAGTTAAGGTTTTACCGACGTTAGATGTTGCCTCCGCGCAGCTCATTGAGGAGTTCGGTGAGAGCGCGTAGATTTTATTTTGCCACTACCTGGACGACGGGAGCATCTTCGCTAAACACGCCGTCTTTCTGCGCCTCCTTGAGATTCTTGGTCCTCATCGCAAAATGCTCGGGAATTTCTTTGTTCCGGACGACGACTCCGACGTCACCACTGCGGGGTTTTCCCGCTCCATCCCCCGAAAGCTCTTCAATCTTGCGACAGGGAAGGGACTTCTGCTACAGCTGGCGAAGGAAAAGAGCAAAGTGTGGTGGCCAACTCCGCCGACGACAGAGGTCTTCGAAAGATACGCCGCTCTGGATGTGGCTTGCGTACTGTTGGAGGGAACGGTCGTGCTTGGGGCGGCTGTGGGGTTCGACAATAATTATCGCCGGTCCTTTACGGAAGCTCGTGTTGATGAGGTCACTCCGACTTTCAACACGGTCGCTCTCTTAGAAGATGGTCACGTCGCATTGTGTCTTCTACGAGCATGTCTCGGAGCTTCTTGTTTTAAGAATTTTCTGCGCGTTGTGCCGCCGGAGGTGATACTAGGCGCATGCAAGTCATTTGAGAGTACTCAACGTAGCTGCTCCACAGACATTTTGTGACACCCAGTCCCTGACCGGGAGTGGGAGCTCGCGAAAAAAACCCTTGCGGCATCTGTACCAGATCTTGGTCTGGATGCAACTACTGCTATCTCTCCCTCTTCCTTCATCGCGTCCTGGGAATTCAGTGCAGAGATGGTTAAGAAGGTCGTCCGACACTTGCCCATGGACAACTTCATTTCCGAACCGCTTGCCTTACTTTCCGCGCGCGCTGCATACTCGGCCCAGGTTGCGTCTAATTCCTCTTCATCAATCCCCATCTCTGGTTCTTCCGGAGCAGCTGGAGGGCAGACACCAGCTCGAGCTGGTGGCAGAAGCTGTATTCCGATCGTCAGAATATCTGCACAAAACGCAAAGCGAACGTAGTCCCAAGGCTTGTGGCTCTTTATTAGCTTCATGGCAACGTCTTTCAAGCTTTACGAAGAACCACTGGTTCTTCGTAAAAGCTTAAACAAAAATGTGTTGGTGGAAAATGGGGGGTGTACGTTTTTCATTTTTTTAAATAAAAATAAAGATGTTTTTAATCATTTTAAAAAATGGCAAACTCCTTTTTTTAAAAAACGTTTTATTTTATCATGGCGCGCTGCACATCTAGGCGATCATCCAGAAGGGAAGACGCCTGGAGCAGGGGAAAACATTACAGGGTTAGGCCGGGGCCTGCGGCTACTGAGCATTTTCGCACTTGCGGTGATGTGCGCTTTGCTGACCGCTTGAAGGATCTTGCGGCGGCATGACGCGGGCGATTGATTAAATTGACTTGCTCTGATCTCAGATAACTGATCGACGGTTTTCCGAGCTTCACGTCCGTAGGAGCCACAGGTGTTCATTCTGAATGGCCGGAACTGGAAGCCACGCGTCCACGTGATGCCTTTCAAAGGGACAAGTTGTCCGTGAGGAAAAGGAGGGCCACCTTCTTTTTCCTGCGGAGAAAGTCTGAGGTCTTGCGCTCCTCTTCCATCGCATGCTGCTGCGCCCGGAGTGGAGCAGCTGCGGATGAGGAGAGCGTTGGTCCGTCTACTGTCTGGGATCGCCCCATGCACAGTGAAGCCGAAGGCGGCGGAGGAGAAGGCAGCGTCTGAGAAACCGGCCGCCGTCGTGACGTAGATGTCGCCCGGGCGATCGGCGGCGTCGGGCATTAGTCCGTTCTCCTCGCGGCGCGAGGGGATGCCAGCGGCCTGGATGCCCTCGCGCTGCAGCGCGCTGGCGCCGGATTTATGGGCGCTGTTCGGCCATATCCAGTGGGGCAGTTGCTGAGGGAGTGCCATCCGAAGATGTCCATTGTCTGGCCGCAATGCCTGCAGCTGGGCTTGCAACCGTCCAGGTGCAGGTCATAGACCGCGGCACCGAGCCAGAACTGGATCCAGAGTGTCCACGTCTCTGGCGTGAGCTCGTGTAGGCCTGGCAGTATGTTCTGCCAGGCGCGGGCCTCTTTCATGGTGATGGACTTGAAGCGTGAGCGCTTGACTTGGTCATCAAACCGTATATCTTTGGTGGGGATCTCGACCGGTGGCCAGAAGCGTTCCGATCTCCGCTCCTGCACGGCCCTGGAGATGGTTTGTAGATTATGTCCAGGGTTTTGCAGGAGCGAAGGCATAAGCGCACTCCGTGGCAACGGCGTCAAACTCGTCGTAGCAGGAGTCGAGGAGAGCGGGGAGTGGCGCAGTCATTTCTTCCACGGACGGCTGTCCGGGAAGCATGGCGACAGCATGCGCGGTGTCTAGCTTTGAGCCGACGTATGCTGGGATGGCGAAGACCTGTGCAGGCAGGTGTCCGAGGCCGCCATCGCGCATGTCGAGGGAGGATTGCTCGACGGAATCGTCGGGGAGGTCAGCCGAGACGGGCAGAAGGCGATTGATCCAGGTCTTCTGCTGTGCATCAAACGCATCAAGCAGGGGTGCCGTCTACTCTTAGGGAGTCGCCCGGAAGATATGAACAACTTGCACCACAGATGCACACAGCCTGTGCATCTGTGTTGACATGTGCGGGTCATTGAGCTCCTCAACGGCAGAGAGGAGCTCGTCGATGCGCGTCATGCGTTCGCGCAGATGCCCCGCGACAAACGCGTCGGTTCCTACCGGCGCTCCGAGGTATTCGACGCCCACAGCCGGGCAAAACAGCTCAGGGACGTCCTCGTCTTCGAGAAAATCGAAGGGTAGGTCGTCGAGTAGGCTAACATTTACAGTGGGCCACCAGAGCTTGGACTTGTCGACCTCAAGGTGATATCCCAGGGCTACCCTGATGTTGCTGAGGATGCGCGCTGCCTTAGAAATCTGCGGGACGCGTCCGACCAGGGTGCCGTCGTCCGCGCACCAGAAGTTGAGGTCGAGTTCGCACTTGGTCTGCAGCTCATCGATGAGGGGCTGCAGGACCAAGGAGAAGAGAAACATCCCCAGCAGATCGCCTTGCTGTGTGCCTTGCTGCGATTGTATCATGCGGCGGCCGGCGACGAGCCATGGTGCACACCCATACACCATGTGAACGTATCGCGCGATACCAGGCCGTGGATGATGACCTCGTCCAGTATGCGCTGTTGGTCGATCTCATTAAACGCGTTGCGGGCGTCTATGAAGATGGCTACCCCGCCGGGATCCCAGCGAAACTTTCCCGGAGTGTCGCGGAAGGCATGGATAGCCACCTCAGTGCCAGCAGGCACGCGGTTTGCGATCTGATGCGGCGGGAAGTAGTCTCGTGGGCCAGGAAGCGCCAACTTCATGAGGAAGCACGATAAAAGACGGCGGGGCAGTGGTGACAATTGCAATCGGGCGGTACTTTCCATTAGGCTTGGTGCATGCGAGTAGTGTAGCCCAGGCATGGAAGTTGGTGGCCTCAGCGCTGAGGCCGCCTTCGACCATGAGAAAGACGAATACGTGGAGGGCGGAGAGTCCAGAGTTGTCAGTAGTCTCGCCCGTGCGGGGCCGGACGAGCAGCTTGAGATGCGGCACTGGCATGCCGTCCGGGCCCGCGGAGGAGTAGTCTGCCATGCGGCGCAGGACGTTCTTGAGGAGCTTCCTCGAGGGCAATGTCGCTGAAGGAAGAGAGGCAGGGGGTAGGTTATTTACGGGCTCGCGCGTGGGATGCAGGACACAGAGTGCTGCTTGTACGTCGTCGTCATCCATATTAGCGGGAGATGAGTGCATGAGGAGACGAAGAGAGCGCCGGTACTGGGTTTCTTGAGCGAGGTCGCGGACTCGCTCAAGGCGCTTGGTAGCGATTGCGACCGCGCGCTGCTGCTTAGAGAGTGCATAGGGATGTCGCTTGAGCCAGGCCTTCTCGGCTGCAGCAGCATCAACGGCCTCATGCCATATTTGTACTAGAAAAGCGCCTCCATCCCAGGCTCGGGTGATGCGTTCCCTGAGGGCAGCGGTTTCCAAGACCTCGTTACCCTTGCCGTCCTCGCCTTGGTAGAGACGGCGCGCGACGGCAAGAGTAATGAGCTCGCGGTCCTGCACTGCGTCGGTGACTTGCTGCGAGTTGGCGC
Organism: Devaleraea mollis; assembly: GCA_032361265.1. Taxonomy (NCBI): domain Eukaryota; phylum Rhodophyta; class Florideophyceae; order Palmariales; family Palmariaceae; genus Devaleraea; species Devaleraea mollis. The sequence continues at coordinate 4,039 of JAULCF010675803.1, read as the reverse complement.
CGTGAGCACGGGCAAGGCCAACACACCGACGCAGGTAGAACTTGAGGAGGCTGAGGTATGCCTCAAGACACGTCGAGGGGATGCAGCCGAAGACGCGGCCTCGCGAAAGCGACGCTTCGACCATGTCCTTGATGGTGGGGCGTGGGAGAGGCGGGCCAGCTGTGGGCGTAGCAGCTGGCGAGGGTGGGTTGGCTGTGTAGTGGAGAGATCTGGCGTTTCTTGCCTCTACGGTAGAGCGTGGCGTCTTTTACTGACAGAGTAGAAGTCAGGGAGTAGTTGGGGCGGCAAGGTGACCCAGGCTCGCAGTCAAGACGCCAGAGGCGCTCAGTGAGGTCTTCGGGAAGGCCGCCAAGCGCTGTCTTTCGCAATGCAACGCACGAGGCGCAAATTCTCCAGACGGCGATGGCAGCCTTTCGCTCAAGACAGCCGATGCGTCTGGCTATTTTTTGAGGAGGAAGAGGAGGAGAAGTGGAGCCCGCCGCTAGAGCGTTGGGATGCGAGCGTAGACGAGCGTGCATACACTCAGAGTGGAAGACGACGTGCGAGCGCCATGTGGCATGGTCGATGGCGTTCGCCGGGATTCCTGCGGAAAAGCAGAACGCCTGTCGTTCTGCCGCACAGTTAGGCCAGGGGCAAGGTTGGCATGTGGAGTCACCGGGGAGGCGAGGGGCGTTCTCCCGGTCCCTTGGCTGGTGGCTGTGGGGGAGTTGTCGGCGGCAGCGCGGGCGGTGGAGGTTGTTGGGGAGGTGAGGGTTGAGGATGGCCTTGGTCTTGATCTTGATCTTTGTCTTGGCCTTGATCTTTGTCTTGGTCTTTTTTAGCATCCGCGACGGGGACAACACACAACTCATCGTCAACATCGCTAAGAGACTGAGTCTCCTCCTCATCGGGAGGAGACTCAGCCAATACCTGTCTCATCCTCATAGGCAGACAGGAGGCCCGACCGCGCTTCGCAGGAGGGACACAGTTTTCGGTGGTAGAGTTCTGGTGGGCAGCGCGGCCGAAGATCGCGCTACCCGGACGTAAAGTAGCAGCCCCCGTTTCAACATACGGCGCAGCTGAAATCGCTGGCTGCGCCGACCCTAAAGCTTCGACGCACAAGCCCGGCCGGGCGTGCGCGGAGCGGGAATTTCCAAGGTTAGAGAGGAATGAAGTGCCTGAACATTGGCCTGAGGCGGCAGATACGGTCGGGGAGACGGAGGTTTCGGTGTTCAGAGGTGAGCAGGGGATAGGAGAGAGTGTTGTAGGTGGTGTCGTAGTGGTTGGAGCGTGATGCATCGGGTCAGGCGCCACGGAACAAGGTACTGTAGAGAAGTGGTCGGGAATAAAGGAGACTCTCGATTTCTCCTTTCCCGTCAGCGGGGCCATGGCGAGCGCGCGTATTCGTGTCGTAGCCGCTTGCCAAAGGGAGGTAGGTAGAACACGGACGACGCACAGCGGAGGCCCTGTTGAGGGGAGAGGGTTAGTGCCCGCCAATGGCATGCGCAGAGGGTTGGCGTTTGGAAGCGACGACGCGCTGTTCCGAGGCGTCGGACGCGTCCGACATGGCGCCCCGTCGCTCACGATGGGCGCGGTCGATGACCTCGCGGTACCAGACTCCGTCGTTGACGGTAGCTGCCCAGGCGGAGCCGGCTGCAGCTGCGAGCCAGCGGCCGCCCCCACTCGGACGACTGGCCTGGAGTGGTCGGGGAGAGGTAGCGAAGCCAGTCGATGCCGACTGCAGTGGCAAAAAAGGAACAGTCCTCCTCGTCGGAGCGGGCAGACTGCTCAGAAGTGACGGCGCTGGAGTCAGACGTGGCGAAGCGGATGAAAGCCGGCGCGGCGAAAGGGGTATGGGGCGGCAGTTGGCCAATGTCAGCGAGGGCGGTAGCAGTACGACCGACGACGTTGTCGGCCGTGATTGTGGCGTACCTGCTCGCGTTGGCGGGTGAGGTTGGGGTGGTGTCGTGGAGGGAGCGCTGAACGCATCGCAGGGCCTCGGCTGTAGCTGCGGAGTCTCCAGCAGCAGTCGCTTCAGCAGCGGCACGGGCCTCGCCGGCGTTGGATCCGGTGCAGAGGCGACATCGGCGGGCGCCGTATCGTCAGTCTGGCCGGCGACGGCCACGCGCGTTGTGGTCTGGAAGTGCGTGGGGGCGGTGACGACAGGGCCGCTGGTGAGGAGTGCAGGAGAGAGGACAGCTGCGGCCGCTGTCGCCGCAGCATCAGCAGCGTCGTCGAGTGCCTGTTCGGCATCGAGGGCAGAAGAGTCGGCAGCAGCGCGCGCAATATCGCCTGTGGCACACGCAGCGTCGACCCCAGGACGCTGTCGGAGCTCGTGAGTGCATTGGGCAAGGGCGACGGCGCGGGCACGGCGGGCATCGCAGATGTCAGGACGGCCTGTGTTTCCGGCAGAGCGAGTGGGATCGGCGACGCCGCCGTCGAGGCGCCACACGAGAAGGGCAGCGTCTTCAGATGGGACTGCGTCGGGGAGGGTGGAGGCGAAAAGGAAGTCGTCACGGCCGCGCGCGAGTTCGGCAATGGCGTCTCGGGGCCGACTCTCGACAGTGGTGTCAAACGGGACGACGCTGTGGCCGCCTGGGAAGACGTTGGGGACGATGATATCTTCGCACATGGCGACGTCGACGCCGTGGCCGGCGACTTTCGCGGCGGCGTGGAGGAGGGAGACGAGGGCCGTTTTGGAGCCTAACGAGAGGACGTCGCCGCCTGCGCCACGATGTCCTATGTAGTACGCAGACCAGATGCGGTGGGCGGGCAGCGCGTCTCCGAGGACGTTGTACCGGACAGGCTTGAAGACGGTCGCGTCGTTCAACGCACGGAGGGCACAGGCAGCGTCTGGGTCGGTAATTTCGCGGGCGCGTGGGAGGGGAGCGGCGCTGTTGGCGTGAGAGCGGAAGGTCGCTCGGCTTGCGTCGGCGATTGGGACGACGCTTTCGCGAGCAGAAACGACGGCGATGTGCCGGAGGCGCGAGGTCTCGTCGGCGTCGGCCTTGAGCTTCTTGGCCAGGCGCTTGTCCTCTGCGATTTTTCCGGCGGCAAGGATGAGCTCGCTTTTGCGATTCGCCGCTTCCTGCCGGCGAGTCGCGAACTCCTGCAAGGAGGAGTTGCGGGCGCCATCAGGGCGACTTCCACTGCCGCCACGTCCGTTACCGCGTCCTCCACCGGCACGTCCTCCCGTTCCGCCCCGTCCGATGCAGCGGCCGCTTACGCCTCCTCCGCCTCCACCGCGCACGTCGCTGCGGCCTGCTCCGCTGTCAGCGCCGCCGTTGGCGCGGGCGCTGTCGTCAAGGCGGGCACTGTCGTCTGTGTGGACGCCTGACGCGGCTGGACCAGGCGCGTTGGGGGGGTTCGCGGGCGTCCCTGGCGGGGATTCGAAGCGCGTTCCGCTGCGCATTTTAAAGAATACGCTGCTCTCAGTGCTTCGAGCCCGGAGACATGGGCATCTAAACTAGTGCTCAGCCTAGGCCTACGGCAGCTTAGCGTTTTGTCATTAGCGCAGATGAGTGCGACGTTAATACTTTGAAGTATCTTTCGTCTGCAGAAGCCTGGAGATTGGTTAAAGAAATCATTTTAAAAAAAGACAAACTCCATTTGTCGTGACTTGATGAAGTCACGACAAATGGAGTTTGTCTTTTTTTTAAAAAAAATAAAAATCATTAAAATCATTTCTATTTTTATTTTAAAAAATGAAAAACGTACACCCCCATTTTCCACAAATTTTGTTGGTGCTCGGCGTGACTTGAAGTCACGACAAATGGAGTTTGTCATTTTTTAAAATGATTAAAATCATTTCTATTTTTATTTAAAAAAAATGAAAAACGCATCATACACCCCCATTTTCCACCAACAAATTTTGTTGGTGGAAACTGGGGGTGCACGTTTTCCTAAAGTGGGCTTCAGGATAAAGAGTTCCACTGAAGAAACGTGATGTTACTGGAGCAGTACCAAGAAAGCATAGCGGCGTGGTTTTAATGGTATAATAGCGGTATTAGTGTGATGTCACGAGTGGAGCTACTTTTAAGTATTTTTTTGTTTTTAAACA
>JAULCF010675692.1:0-10271 GCA_032361265.1 Devaleraea mollis | reverse complement strand
TCTCTTTTTCTATATTCCCGCTTTCAAGATGTGATCGGGGAATACAGATTTTCCTTTGTGACTGGACCCTTTTCATACATCGCGTAGCTCTTTTTTAGTGTACGTAGAAGCTAGTAGGGATTTCCCGACATATTCTTTATTTGATTACCGTCCATACCCGTAACACCGCTCGCCCCTCGCACAATCTTTCATCTGAGTCTTCGTGGCCCTCGGATCACGCAATTCTAGCAGCGCTTTGCGGCCGACGGTACTTGCTGCCGCCACTGGTAACCAACCACGTGCACTTGGAGCATGCCCCAGCAGCGCGGATTGGAAGCCCTGCTATCCGTTTGGCGACGGGAACATCAGACAAACCGAGCAGTCTGGGCGAGGGCGCGCACGGGACTCGTTTGTCAATTCCCGTGCTTTTTTGACAACCGTAGTATTATGTACGTCTTACAAAACTTTCCTCGCTCAGGCCTGCCATTAAGCCTTCCATCGCATGCAGCAACGAGTATTCGCAGCTCCCGCCTAAGATAGCAAGACTTGTCCGTAACGGAGCGCCATTGCCTTCGCGACGCGCAATGTAATCGATCGCCGTGCTCTTGAGAAGAATGGAGAGAAGGTCAACGGTAAGGCGGCGACGAAAGTTCTCGATACTTGGCAAATTTCAGTTTAGCGAGCAGTCTTGGGCGAGGACGCGCATGGGATTCGTTACTTGATTCTCGCGTGTCTTAGGTTAAGATTTATTCGTTCCTCGCTAGAGACTCCCGAATTGTCAAGATCAACGAATCTTTGGACAGCGGTCTTCCACGGCTGAGATATGCTGACGTCGCCGATACCGCTGCCAAAGGCTACGTCTTCACTGGTGAAGGAGCTGTTTGGAGAGAACTATTTAAAATAGTCCCAAGCAAGCAAGGTGGTGAATTTTCTTTTTGCCCTTGATGCATGCATTCGACCACCAGAATGGCTCTTGGTTGCGCTTTTCATTTCCATAGAGTGATACTTTACTGTTTGATCATCGATCTGTGATCATCGATGATAGGTGCGTCAGTGTTGTAACAGAGTTGTGAGAGAGTCGTTGCCAGTGAATGACTTTCTTTCAGGTCTCCATTTGCCGGCCCGGTGAGTAGATGAGTTGCTGTGCTGCAATTCACTGTCCAGGTGGCAGTGGCGGCGTCGTTTGCCGCCACATAAAGAATATTGGAGCGGAGAGGCAGACTTGGACGATGATGTTTGTGGATTATTTTTCATTCTCGTTCATGATGTTGAAATCAATTTTAATTGCTTAAAAGCTGATCATATATTTCCTCGCTCAAGCCTGCTTTCTAACCTCCGCCGTGTGGAACACGGGACCGCAGGTCGCACTGTGGGACAGGTGCTGACAATTTCGGGTGTGTATTTGTGCGTAAAACTGTCCAGCGGCTGCCGTCGTTTTATTTATAACAATCTATAGATGGGCGCTATAGCGCCCATTCAACAAAAACTACGGCAGCCGCCTAATAGTAAGCGCGAACCGCTCTGCCTTTAATTCCACTGTGCTCTAAGTCACATGTATACTAAAAGCGTCAGCGAGTCGCTAACGTTTTCGAGCGCTCTCCCTTTCAAGGCCAAGCTGGCTTGCCTTCCCAGTCAAATTCGGTGATCCATTACTGCCCTTTTAGACTATTCTGAAGGGTTCAAAACTTACTTAGTCTCAGTACGAATCCATGTCGACATAGTCCGATCGGAGAATGATCGCCCGATTCTCTATATTATAACTATAACTATAAAGTGTTCAAAAACAGTTTAAATTTTAAAAGCGGACGCTAGCTATATAGTGCTAGCATCTAACAAATGTTTTAGGTGGATAATACTCATCTGAAACAGTACACTGAAGTTGGTCGATGTGAAGCCGAATATTATTCGAGCTCAAAGGTTGTTTCCACAACTAATTTATTTGACTTGAAGCCACAAGTCGGCGCAAATAAAAGCGTGCTAAAAGCACTTCGACACAAAGCATATTGTTCTAGAGCTATGTCCCAATGAGCAAACCGTCCCAAAGCAATAGAGCACATGTTTTTAGTCGCTGGCCTACTGTTTTGATGACAACTACAGCCGCACTAAGGCCTCATTTCATTCCAGAAAGAAGTAGGTCGCTAGCCATGTGCGACATAAAAACACGCCCAGATGCCAACCTGATATCTCGTATACCACTCTTGCTGGTAAGCTACGAATGAAGGAAAATCCGAAACATACCTAATCTCTTTCACGTTCCTGGAGCATTGAACCTCCACTTCAACGTTAGAAAAAAAAAAGAACCGATAACCATCGCTCCACTGATATCGAAGAGCACAACCGATGGTCTGCGCTCTCACAACTAACGAGAGACCGAGAGTACAAGTGAATCTTGTTTCGCTCAAGCACGCAACAAATCATCCCATGGCAGCGTCTTCGCATTAAAAACGTCAGAAGTCGACTGTAGCGAATAGCAGATGTACATCGCTGGCGTCCCTTTTTCGAGGAATGTGAAGCTTCCCCATCTAGATGCTTCGGTACCACGCGCTGAGCAGTCAGGCTTGAGAAAGGAGCGTAATTCGCTTACTTTGTAGAAAAGTACGACAAACAAACACGGGAATCAAGAAACGAAGCCCATGTAAGTCCTCGCCCAAGCCTGCTCCCTCCGTCGAGTTTCTCCGCGAGATGGCTGCACGTTGCCGCTGTCATCTGGGCTGTTATGCGCATGCTCTCACCGGCCACATCGGCCCAACAGCGGCAATAAAAACAAGCGCATCGCCTGAAATGAGCGCAAGCAAGCGACATCATCACCACTATCAAGCCAGGGAATCAACGTAAAAGAGAGTCCCCAGTCACGCCTGCTCGTGCCCATCGCACAAACTATCACTAATCCCCTCTATAAACGTCGGTCGCGATAGTCAGCACCGGTAACTTCCACAGCAAAGGCGGGCTGCGGGCGTGGGCTCCGTCGGCGGCGGCGGCTCGTAGGCAGGCTCGGGCGAAAAACAATGTGTATGCCCATCGGGAATCACATAGCGAATCCCGCGCCTGTCCCAGCCCAAGACTGCTACTTTCCATCGACTTCCCGCGCGCGTCTGGAGAAGACAGTCAGCTCCTTGATGGCCGGGCTGTGCGCTTCGGTGGCGGCGGCGACTCGGAGGCAGGCTTCAGCAAGGGCGATTCATGCTTCTACCAGAAGGCTGTAACACACCATCACGGAAATGAAAAATAGAACTCCGCTGGCGCCCTCGTCCAAGACAGCTCGCTCCGGCAGCTTTCCTGTCGCTCGCTGACCTGTCGTGAGCGCGCCGGGCAGGCTCCTGACTTTGGTGTACACGTTCCTCGACCAGACTTTTTTAGGCACGTGATATTTAAATCTATTTTTGTAGATACGCTACTTTTTGACGTGACATTACGCAAACTTTGAAAAGTCTGCGTGCTGACAAAGGTTAATAGCACGTTACAGATCTATGAAATACACGTGGCAAACTTCCCGGACCTTCTAAGCGAAGCCTTGTTGCCGCCCAAGCTCGCCCACGACCTGCTGCTCCAGCGCTCTCGATCTCTCTTCGAGCTCCTCGAGAATTTCCCGCGGGCCATCTCCCCGCCCCAATGGCGCGCTACTACTGCGACTACTGCGACTCGCGGTGCTCGAACAACAGCTCGTCCGTGCGCAAGCAGCACAACGAGGGCAATTTGCACCGGCGCAATGTCTACGCCTTCTACGCCCAGTTCATTGGCAAGGATGTGCAGGACAAGGTCGACGACATCGTCGCCGGATTCGAGGACAGGGTCGCGCGCGGCCTTGTCGTGCCGACGTATCGCACGTTCCCGCTGCAGCCTGTGGGATTTGAGGAGGTCGGGGTGGGTGGGGAGGAGGGTAGTACGGTCGAGGGTGGGCCGGCCGAGGGTGCGGTGGGGTCAGAGAGTGTTGTTGTGGATACGGGTGAGAAGGATGGGGTGGAGAACGATGGTGGGGTAGAGAAGAAGAGCGTCGGTGTGGAGGAGGCGGTAGGAAAGGAGAGTGCTGGCGCGAAAGCTTCTGTGGGCGAGAGAAGCGGGAGCGAGAGCGAGAGCGAAAGTGAGAGTGGGAGCGAGAGTGGGAGTGGGAGTGGTGGTATAGGCGGCGGTGACGATGATGTTGCGAGCGACGATTTTGTTGTGAAGGAAATCACGCCAGCGGCGGCAGTGGCCGCTGATAGCACCGGTGGTGCTGGAGGTGTTGATGGTGACGATGGGCGCGCGGATGACAGGCCTGCGAAGAGAGCGCGCGTCAGCGAGGGCGGGGATGGGAAGCAGGATGAAGTAGGCGAGAAGGATGCCGTAGAGAAAGAGGATGTGGCGGATACTGTGCCGGCTGGGGAGGGTGGGGAAGCTGAGAAGGTTGCCGAGGCTGCGGATGTACTTCCAATTGCGGGGACTGAGGTTGCGGGAGGGAACGATGGGGACGACGATTCTGACATGGAGATGGATTGAGAAGTGTGGAGAGATTTTGTTGCGGATTGGGGTGGACGGAGTCTGCTTGCGATAAGCAGAGAGACCGTAGAGGAGCTCTTGGCAGGCTACACGTTTTACATAGCCGAAGTTTTGTTTGTTCGCAAGAAGTATCGACTAAGAGTTGTGGGCGTGTGGAACTGGCCTTGTGTCTTCTGTATCGAGACTGGATTTGGATGCACGGACTGCGCGTGCCATGTTTTTGTAGGCTATGCAGTTTTCTGAGCAGAGTACATGTACTGGGCGACCTTGTCCACCTTGTCCAATGTGCGAAGATGTAAGTATCAATATTGCATCCACTGCTTCGCTATTGGCGAGCTTAGCGATTGGGCTGGAATGGATAAATAATTTTTGAAGACAGTTGTCGTCGTCCATAGATGTAGAGAGTAGGTTATTGCTTTAGTTTGATGCGGACGTACTTTTCATCTGCATGGAGCATTAAACCATCTTACTGGGAAAGACCGGCAACCTGGGCTGTGCGGCAGGGCACCACAATTGCGCAGCGGCGCGTTGCAGTCTAAAACTTATTTCTTCACAGGCATCAAGTTACTCATTATTAAACACTGCGCAGATTTGCAGCAGCGTATCTACGCCTTCGCGGTTTGTGCATGACTCATGCAGCATGAGGCGTATGTTCAGAATCTTTCCAACCCACGGCGCCGTTTCAATTTCAAGTCGTGGAAAAGAAGTTAAGCCCTAGCTGGTGGGGCGCCCCACGCGAACAAACTAAAACTGAAAAGAGAAACCAGTATTATTAACGTCCACAAATAGAGCGAGAAGCGTGCCTTTTTCTCAGATCACCTTTTTCAAACGCAGAAATGCTCGTCCGCGCGGTGATGGGTCCCAGCCAGCAGAGGTATGCAATGCGGAAGGAGTCTTCAGCTACAACCAACTGTATGCAGTTGCCCATAGCCACCCAAATGCCCATGAGAATGTTCTCCAGCAGCTTACGCACAGAGAAAAGTCAATAGCGCGTCCCCTAGGCTTCAGCATCGATGCTCATCTGACGCCTCCAGCTATTGATTTTTCTGTGCTGATGCATTAATTAATGCTTAAGCATGATGCCTCAAAAGCATTAATTTGTAAGCAGCGCCCACCGACGATCTGGGTGCTAATCTGGAAGAAGTACCAAGCAGGGCTAACTTAGCACCACTCAGAACTTCTTTGGGTGGAAATCACTCAGGTAAATAAACCAGAAAGTGTCACTTTTAATCAACTACTCTCTGCCAAAGACTTTGGTATATTTGCTGGAAAGAAATCTGTATGAAGAAGTACTAAGCGGCGCTAAGTTACCGCCGCTGTACGGCAGCTTCATTCAGCCCCAAATTTCACGCGCAGATGCGAACTGCCGAGCTATCTAGAACTGATTTGGCGTCTGCCAGTGCGGAAGTAGGAATATCATATCAGATGGTAAGCGTCCGTCCAGACTAACTCGAACGAGGAGAGCTACATATTTGCAAACCGGGAATTGCCTACAAATCCCAGACATGTCCTCGCTCGAGTCAGAAAACAACTCGGATTTTAGCACACAAGCCTGCCATGAATACCGCAAGCAGGTGTATGCCTCAGCGCAGCGCAAGCACGTGTCAGGCATTCGTGCAGTGATAGCGCTCGAAAAAACGAGTGCTGCGCTCTTCGCGCTGTCGGAATGTAAATGATAGAAGACAAGCCCACTCTCCCTCTGATGACATTAGTGAGGACAAGCGTTATAGAAAACGTAACGAACTTGCTAGAAATCGTGTAACAAATCCTAGCTCCGTCCTCACCCATGCCAGTAAAGATACGAAACCAAGATGCGACGCAAGTCGAGACGCAGAAGACGAACTTGGTGCCACCTCGCAGCTGTGGAAGACGCCTTGCCTATTACACGCGCTCAATAGATAATGTCAGATTGGCGAGGGCGAAGAGAGTAGCATGTGCAGGCTTGTGGTAGAGCGATAAATAAAGACAGTTGGTTAGGGCGCGAAACATTTCTCACTCTGCAACGAAGCCAGACGCAGGCAGCTCCGTGTCCGCACCCAAGCTAGCCCAAAACGGCGCTGGTGTGTAGTACCAGGCGACGCCGCAGCCGATGCGACAGCGCGCTGACAGATCCGCTGGACCGCGGGGCCACCGGCGTGGATAGGTACAGCCCAGGGTGTGGGACACCGTGGAGGGGGATGAGGTCGGGCGAGGTGCTCATGTTTTGTATCCCCAGGGAAGCGCAGGGCAGTATCCCTTTCAAGCCCCTCGCCCAACTCGCCTTCACTCCAAAATGAAACATCTACCGCGGGGTATCGCACCAGGGCTAGATGCTTGTGCTCGGCCTTCACGGCGGCGCCATGCTTGCCTGCGCCACCTAAGATGTCTTGGCGCTCAGGGCTCAGGGAAGTGACATGGGCAGGAAACGGTTCAGCTCTGACGATCCCACACAACAGCGGCCCACGTGGCGAGAGGCAGTTGTCTGAAAGGGGTGCTATGAATTTGACAAGTTGTCATCTTTTGGCCCCGTCAAAATGACAGATCATCTACAGTAACCACTTGCCTGCTGACGTCAGCATGCCGTCAACGGCAAGCTGTAATGACAGTAATAACGGTACTGACAGTGACTGATTATCATGGCATGGCATGATGATCAGTCACTGTCAGTATCGATATTACTGTTGACAGTGACATCAGCAGGCAAATGGAGCTGTAGATGATCTGACATTTTGACGGCGCCAAAAGATGACAACTTGTCAAATTTGATCCCCAACTGCCCTCCCCACTCGAGTCCCCCAAACCGTTCTAAATCGGCTTACCTCCCTGCCCTCCGTTACCGTCCTCACCGCCGTGTGATCCCTCCATCAGTTTCAATCTTCGCCGCCTACTCCTTCATCGGTCCAACCAACCCGCTCGAAACCCGTGCCCCGCGCCTTCGGCCACCAGCCTCGGCACGGCGCGTGATAGCCAGCGCAGGGGCCGCCGGCGCAGCGCTCGACGTCTGCGCGCGCGGCTTTGGCGGCGGCACACGGGCCGGCACTGCATCTTCCGCGCGTTTGCGCTATTACCCATGATATTGCCGGTGGCATTGTTATGGTGAGAAGCACGCCGGCGGCGGCAGCGGGCGCTTGTGGCGCCGAAGAGGGTGGTGCGTGCAGATGCGACGAGTGCAAAGAGAGCGCAGCGCCGAGGACGGGGATGGAAAGCGGCGGACGATGAGATGGCTACAGAGAGTAATGAGGTGGCAAACGCAGTGCCGGCTGGGGAGGCTGGAGACTTTGACTCCCAGCAGTTCTGCAACGGCGTGGAGCCGTTTTGAAGCGCCTCTACCGAATTACGAAGAAAATGCCTCTTGGCGATGAAAACGCCTGTTTATCCGGGCAGTCTTGGGCGAAGGCGCGCACGGGATTCTTTCTTCGATTCCCGGCCTTGATTGACTTGCTGATTTGCTCAAGCCTGGCTCCGAGCCTTCCCTCGCATGCAGCGAATCGTGCAGTCGTTGCGCCCGCCCCAGCCGGGTTTCTGTCCGCGATGAATCGCATCGACCGCCGCGTCGTGCAGTGGAATGGAACGCTGTGCTGCGGAGTGGAATGAGCAGCCTTCAAGTGTAAGTAAGCCGTCGACGAATGTTCTCGAGACGCGCGGTTATCTGTCGAACGAGCAGTATTGCACAAGGACGCGCCTGGAATTTACTATTTGATTTCTTCTGCGCGTGTATAATCAGCTCCTCGCGCAGACCTGCCCCCGAGCTCTCGAAGCCAGCCGTACGGATTATCTTGGCCCGTCTTGGTACTGGGGAGTCGTCGTTGTCTTCTCCGCGTACCAGCGGACGTCTCCTAGAGCAGCAGCATGTGCGACGAGTTTTGAGTGATGGGCGCAAGCGAGGGCGATAGGGTACTCCCTTCTTTCGATTCCCTTATTGAGAAATTTTTCAATTTTCTCTCTGGCTTGCGCCCATCATGGACTGTGGAATGACTCTTTACATGAATCATCTACTATCACTTTCTTAGCATCGACGTTGTGAAGGAGACGGTGACACTATATTGGGTTTCGTGTATCATCTCTCAGCTCGCTGGTGTGAGGGATCCGCGATCATGTTCGCTGCACGCTCTACTTCGCGCAGTCCAGTCGGTACTGACGGCAGCAATGGCGCAGATGCAGTCGGTTGAGAGAGACAGTCTTGGGCAAGGACAATCGTGGGATTCTTTGTTTGATTTCCATGGATTGCTTGGTGTTGGTGTTAGCACCAATATGTTTTACACTCGTTCCTTGCTCACGCCTGCCTTCAAACCTCCGAGGGGAGCGAAACGTACGACATCAGGTCATCTCGTCAGACGGACGCTGACATTGTCGGACGTGCATTTGTACGGATAATGCCTAACCATGATGTTGAGAGGCGGTTGCGAGTGGACGTCAATCTCTCTGCCTTGAAATTCATTAAGCTCTCATGCGCCTGATTTCGCTTTCTCTTTTCGTGGGCGTGTAAAGTTTACCGGTTGAACACTGCTGTGGCGTTGCCAGAGATTTTATATCAAAATAACAGATTTGTGACTCTTTTTCACCTACTCTCTCAGTAGGCCAGTACAAGGTAACGGGGAGCACTCGCGCGTGCGCTCGCACGCGCGTGTGTTGTTCTGGTCGCACCGAGAGAGATGGACCGTTTATCAGTTGAAAGAACTGCAGCTGTACAAAAGACTTGCGCTGTGCGTCTTGACTATTAGCAGTATATCCAGTTATAAGACACTAACATATTCATTGGACCCGCTGAAGAGCGATCGCTTAACATTGAACTGATGTTTGTTGTGCCTTCACCGCGCGGTTCACGTTAGTTCCTTAGTTACGTCAGATCTAGCGCAGCAAGCCCACATTTCGCTGCCAAAGATCTCGATATTTCCGAGATCTCGGTGCAATGCTATTTTCCAGTCACGACTCATTTAGCTCTTATTGAGTCGCTGGCGAAGAGCGATCTTCGCCATCCAGCTGCGCGCATGAGCATACGAGCGCTTTTATAGCGCCCCCCTTGGGCGCGGGATTTGCTTGACAACTTTGCAGGCATTTGGCCGGCTATCTAGCTATCGCGTGAGCTACCCGGCTGAAATAGCCAACGAAACGTACGTTAATTACTTTCATGAGCCAGGCATTAATGCCATAGCTCAATTGAGCTTTGCATAATTCCGCGATTCAGATCAACTGGCTTGACAAACAAACTGTTCCGTCCAAGGCACAGTTGCCTCACCTTCCTATCACATTTGTTTTATTGTCCCTACCCCGTCCCTTACGACTCTTCGCAAGTCTTCAGTATTTTTGACGAGCTCCTCCGGAGGGTGAGTCGGGCTCATGCTCTTACGGCTGAGCCCTTCGTTTTATTGTTTGTGGACTATATTGGTTCTTTCATAATCGCTGACTTCTTGTTTTTATCGATTGTCATGTTTTGCGTGCTTTCCACAGTTGTTCATGTAGATAGGAGCACAAAACGTAATCTATTGTTATCCAAGCTCGCGATGTGAAGTCCTAGCCAAGCACTATCAGACTTTTATTGGTGGCTGCGCCGGCACATACCCTTTGCAAAATGAACCGGAGGGAATAACTGTGATCGGGGGGGTTGTTCTCTCGGGTTCAATTTGCAAAATGTATGGATCCATAGCTCGAGCTAACTACTAGTTAGCTGAGCTAGTAGCTCAGCGTAGCATGCCGTCACGTGGTTTTTGTGTGCAACCGATCTTCGATCGAATAATATCCTATCCAAGTAGCTTCTTATCTTTATATATTATATAAAAATAAAAAGCCGCTTTGGTATGACACGTTCAGCTTGTAAAAGCTGGTGCAAGTGCATTACGATT
>JAULCF010675691.1:0-23487 GCA_032361265.1 Devaleraea mollis | reverse complement strand
AGAAAAAAATAACGCAGCATAGCGGAAAAAGACGCCGATTTAACTTGTCAAGGATTTATGATTTGAACCACTAGTGCCAAAAATATAACAAACCCGCCATTAATAATCTAATATCGCCATAGCTCATCTCCAACCCGCTTCTTTTAATACTTGTAAGGGCTTTCTACCAAATTCTTTTTCAAATTGTCGGATAAAATAACTTGGACTTCTAAAACCTACCGCGTAGGTTGTTGCTTTGACTGTTCTATATTTTCCGTTCTTTAAATATTTGATAGCTTGTTGTAGTCGATAGTGACTGATGTACTTCTGTGGAGATGAACTCGTTAATTCATTTACTTTTCTAAATAAATGTCGCTCGCTAATACCCAATATTTCTGCAAGTTGCTGATTGTTAAAAAAAGGATCGTCTAAATTTTTATCAATAATTACATTTAAACGAATTAACCAATTTTTAGCTCCCAACATACTTGCAGAATTATGAGCATCTTTCAATGAAAATATTGTTTGATTAAACATATTTTTTGGGGTTATGTTATAGTACAAATATGCCATAAATATACGCTTACTGCCAAAGACAATTTGAGAATCTTACCACAAAAAATGATTATAATGGACAACTACACAATTCATAAACAACTATTAATCAATTAATTACACACCTCTTAATTTATTCAAAAAATAATTTATTTTTACCTACTTTTTCTTTCCAACAATAAAAATACTTAACAAAAGATAACTACACTATTATATATAAGGCATTTTTCTAAACAAAATGTAGTTTGTTAGACAAGTCAATTCAATTTCAATCTTTCAATTATTCAACCTCTATCCCCTATTCCAGTAATAGGCGTAACTAAGTTCTAATACGATTGAGACAATTTTTTCAAGAAACAATACTCGAATAGGCGAATCTCTCTTTCCTTGTGATGAATGGCATTGAGTCATCACAAAGCTGTTTCTAATTATCAGATTGTCGATATTTTCTCTCCCTCCGCAAAACCTAAAAATTTATACAAAAAAAAGATAGCACTTTTCTTATTGCCCTAATTGATTATTCAAAAGCAATATAATTACTGAAATCGAGTCTTTCATAAACTCAAAATTATCTAATATCATTAATATTATTATCTTTATCCCTAGAAAAACTACTTTATCGAATGTCTATATTTGCTTCAAAGTTCGTCCAAACAATTAAAACATTTTCAGAAGATGACCTCAAATCTTTTGACCAATGGCTGCGTTCGCCTTGGTGTAATACGAATAAAAACGTCCCGAAATTATTCGATAAACTGAAGAAATATTATCCTGCCTTTGATACCCCTAAGCTGACGAAAGAAAAATTATTTAAGCAAGTGTTGCCTAATGGGAAATTTAGTGACCGTCGGATGAATAATTTATTATCGGAAGGGTATTTGTCAGCCGAACGATTTTTGATTTTTCAAAATTTTTCTACTAATGAAAACCTACAAAGAGATTTATTGACCCAAGAACTGCAAAATCGACATTTGGAAGATTGGTTTTTTCGAGATGTGCAAACAGAAATTGACCGCATTGAAGCTAAGTCTATTAAAGACTGGGAAGACCATTTGAGTTTATTGCGATTGCATCGCCGCGTTTATCATCATCCGAATCAAACGCCTCGGATGCAATCTGGTAAACAAACCATTACGGAAATGAGCAGGCAACTTGATTTGGTTTATTTGTTAGAGAAAGCTGTTATTATTACTGAAAAAATATCTCGAAATCGCCTTTATAAAAACGAGAATCATAAAATTGAAGATGAATTAAAAATTTGGTTAATGGCTAGTGATGGAATTAAACATCCAGCTATTGAGTTTTACAGGATGCGTTTTGCTTATAGAGAAGATACTATGCTAGAACAATATAATGAACTTCAAGCATCTTTTTTGGAACGATATAAAGAATTAAACGAAAAAGAACAGAAGATTCACTTAATATCTTTATTAAATGATGCTGCTCTTTTGATGAGAAAAAAACAGTTACATATTATTAATGTGCTCTCTATTTATAAATTAGGCATTCAATCAGGAATACTTATTACCAAAAATAGATTATCTCCTAATTTCTACTCAACAATAGTCTCCGCCAGTAACTATAAAGGAGATTTTGATTTTACCAAAGAATTTATTGACTCTTATACTGATAAATTAGAAGAATCTATACAGCAAGATGGTCTTAATTGGGCTTTAGCTCATACTGCTTATTATAGTGAAAATCATGAAATATGTCTTGATACATTATTAAACCATAATTTTAAAGCTATTTATTTTAAATTAATTTCAAGGGTTTTAACGGTGCAAACCTATTTTGACCTTTGTCTTCAAGATGATTCTTATCTATTTTTATTATTAAATTACCTTGACTCCTTTGAGAAATGGATTAATCGAGAAAAATTCCGTTCTGCCTTATTAAAAAAAGGTTATTTAAGGTTCGTACAAATATGTAGGTCTTTAGTTAAATATTATAGTGAAATTGATTTCCCGTCAGAAAAAGTAAAAAATATACTTGATGAGGAAGACGATATTCAAGGGTTAAATTGGCTAGAAAAGCAAATTAAAAAGATTATAGCATTGAAAAAAACAAGGTCGCTCACTTAATGACCGACCTTGTTTGGAATTAGAATATAATTTCGTCTACAACAATAATCTTAGGAAACTTCCCCTCACAACCAACTAAGTCGCAAGTATCTTCAATGTTATTAGTAGTAACTAAAAAAGCAATAGGGTTTAACATAATAATAGGGTTTTAGGCTCGGTCGCACCAACAAGGGCAAAACCGAGGACGGATTGAAAAAAATGAGATAGAACTGCCTGCTCACCGAGTGGCAAGTCCTGTTTATCTCCGTCCCCAAATCATCATGTATACCTGATGTCTTGAGTTTAGCACATAGCCCGACAGGGTGTAACAAGGGCGACTTGTTATACTATCGGCGGAAGTATTTTCAGTTGCCAGTTAGGTGCAGCAAAATTTTAGGAAAACTAGGCGTTTTCTATTCCTTTTGCATACCCGACAGGTGCGACTTGACCAACTTATTTTAATTTAATAATGATTTTTTTGCGACTGAATTTTAACGGGTTTGTTTTTTAGAAAAACGGCTCAGTCGCTGCAAAGTGTTAGCAAAATTCTTAAAATCTAATCATAATTTTTATATTTACTGTCTCTGAATAAAGGGTAGCTTATATTTTCCTACTCCCTAAAGCAATGTTGCGGTGTTGTGTTGCTGGAATCCTTTTTAAAAAGCAACAACACAACTTAGCAACGTAGCATCTATAAAATAATAGCAGTAAATTTCTAATCATACTTTTCAATAATTGATTTTAAAATTTTGATTTAAGAAAGGATGTTCTCGTTGTCTTACAATATCAAATACCATGAGGAAGATAAAAGTGACCTCTATTTTGTGTTTATTTTTAAATAATTTTTAAATAAATCATAAATCACTGATAATCAATTATTTTCAAGATAAATAAATTTCCCCATATGATAAATTTTCGTGGGCTGGTCTTCAAAAAAACCAATTATTTTGTAATAGTATAAACCATCCTGTGAGGGATTGAAAGTATTCTTAAGTGTTAAGGAAAAGACATAAGTATCCGTACCATATCGTTTATATATTTTTTCTTCTGGTATTATACCCGAATTCGGTATGCTCCATTCGTCATTCTCCATCAGTACCCCTCCTAAATTATCATTTAATAATTTATCTTTTGTAGTTAAGGTTACTTGAATAGTAAGCGCACTGGTATCTTGAGTAGCATAAATCGTATCTGGTAAGGGAGTAGAAAAAGTAGTTTTACTATCTGTATTTTTTCCATTTTCGGCAATCAAAGAATCTAAATATGGGTTTGGTGCAAAATAATCAACCTCCCCAATGTCTAGCTTAGTACCTGCAACAGCTGAAAACGTAATCGCTCCTTTAGTAGGAAAAAGCCATTTATTCAATAGCGAATCTTGAGGAATAATGGGTATTTTCTCTATAAAATAGGTCTGTCCCGATTGATAGTCTTCCAAAGAATAATAAGCTAGCCGTGGCGTACTATCCCATAAGGGTAATTGTGCCGTAACTAAGTAGGCATTTTCACCATAAGACACAATCCTATCGCTTAAAGAAAGTGGCCCATAAGGATTTCCTCGATTGTCTCTCATATACAACACTAAGTCCTTCTTGATAAAAGGCTCAGTCGTTTTGATTATTAGTTTTAGATCTAAATCATTCACTGCATATCCCTCACTCGTATCTTTGGATAAATAGGCAATCTCAGGCTGTTTTAGTAACTCAATCTCCATATTTTGTTGGTTGAAATTTTGAGCGATTAACGAATCCAGTGCAGGAGAAGGACCAAAATACATATCGAGGTCAAAAGAATCCATGGTAGGTTCTACTTCCGAATTATACCAATAAATAGTCGGCGGTGTAGCAACGGCATAAGTGCTTGGTGGTTCAGTAGAAGATGGAAGACTACTCATTTTTCTATTATCTATTTTTGGATAAAATACCGTATCTGGGCTATTAGGTACAGGCTGACTTACGATTGGGGCATCTGGGGTATCTAGTTGAAGTAGTTCATTAGGTAAATCTATTGGGGAGGGTTGAGGAGATGCTTCTTGCTGAACATAAGGGGTCTGTTTGTCATTTTTAAGCGTTTTAGGAATAGTTGTTTCGGGTATCTTTTTTCTTTCTAACGTTGTATCTACTGCCCCTTCTTTGGCATCTATTACCATTTGGTTGATCGTATCCGTTTCTGGCAATAAATCTTCCTTTTTTAAGGAATCAATATTAACTATTGGTGGGTCGATTATCGTCGCATTATTATTATTCTTAAATAACCACCATCCTCCCATCAACAAAAGAGGTAATAACCAAGCTACCTGTCTAACTGGATGCCCAATCAACCAATTCAATACATTTTGGCTTCCCCCAGCAGGCAATAGCCACCAAAACCAACCTTTTGCTTCGTCCGCTTTCGGTGCTACCACTTGGTCACTCAACATCTGTAAAGTCTTTCGCAACTCATTTTCGGGCGATTCCGCTAAAAAAGTCTGCATTTCTCGCTGAAATTCGACTTCTAGGGCTAATGCTTTATCCTCGGCAATACGTTTCTCAAAATCTTGTAAAACTCTGCCTGTTAATTGCCCGTTAAGGTATTGTTCGAGTAGTTCTTGTAGGTCAGGTGGTAGCATTAAGCAATTAGTATTTTATATTCAGGATCTTTCTTAATCAACTCCATAAAACTTAATTTACATTTATATTTTTTTCGCTTGGCATATTCTTCCGTATAGCCCATTTCCGTAGCAATTTCTTTTCCTGATTGCCCATTAAATAACATTTGTAATACCTTTTGGCATTCTTCCGCTAAGTCTTTAAATTTTTGATTAAATAATTTCCATTTTCGACTTTTAAGAAATTCTTCTTCATATTCATTTTCGATACTTAGCCCCCAAGTAGCCGATAGCGGTAATACTTTACTACTTTTACTCCGTAGCTTTTTTAACCATATATTCTTACAAATACTAAACAAATAGACGTGAAAAGTAGTGGTCAGCGACAACTTATCTTGTTTGACTTTATTATAAATGACCAAAATCGCTTCTTGAAAAACGTCTTTGGCATCGTCTAAATTACCTGAATTTTTTTGGATGTATTTGATGACCTCGGGGAGCGATTCTTGATAGATTTTTTGTAAAACCGACCTATCATTTCGAGCAATTCCTTCTACATATTCGGTTTGTACCGCTATATTCATCTCTTTATGGTTATCTCTAGTATTAATAATAAGGCAAAGGTAACAAAGAAATAGAAAGTTTTATACGACTACACTGCCATCAAATAAAAAGCTCTGTGCATTTGTTGACTCCACAGATTTTAGTTGTTCGTTTTATTTTTGCAGCATTATAGCGCATCAATTATCAAATAAGTAATAATCCGTTGTAGAAATTATACAGCGGATAATTAAAGGATAGCGGATTTTAAAATTTTCAAGACAAATTGTCAAAAATCATGTCATCTATTTTTATCTAACTATCTATATCTAGTGGTTCAAGTCATAAATCCTTGACAAGTTAAATCGGTGTCTTTTTCCGCTATGTTGCGTTATTTTTTCAAATGAGTTTGCAATTCTTTAAACTCTTTCTCCGTCAAGTCGCGCCATCGCCCCATTTTCAAATTATCCAAATGGATATTCATAATCCGTACTCGTTTTAAGGTCAAAACTTGATAATCCAATACTTCGCACATACGGCGAATTTGGCGATTTAAGCCTTGAGTCAGAATAATTTTAAAGCCCATTCTACCTCTTCGTTCTACCACACATTTTTTAGTTCTGGTACCTAAAATAGGTAAACCATTACTCATTTTTTTGATAAACTGTTCGGTTATTGGTCGGTTGACAGTAACTATATATTCTTTTTCGTGATTATTCTCTACTCGTAAAATATCGTTGACTATATCGCCATCATTGGTCAATAAAATTAAACCTGTAGAGGGTTTGTCTAAGCGACCAATGGGAAAAATTCGTTGGGGGTAATTGATAAAATCTATGATATTTGTTTTGTCTTTCAAGTCGGTGGTGCAAGTAATACCAGGTGGTTTATGAAGGGCTATATAAACTTGTTTAGGCTTATTACTCAATGCTTTACCATCCACCGTTACGATATCATCCGCTCCTACCCTATTGCCTTTTTGGGCAACGACCTCGTTGATTTTCACTTTGCCTGCATCAATCCATTTATCTGCTTCTCGACGAGAACAAATACCTGTTTGGCTGATGAATTTATTGAGACTGATAGAGTTGTCGTTGGTCATTAGTTGTTGATTGTTCCGATGAATCAGAATAAATTGAGTTTTGGGTACAAAGTACGGGAAAAAATAATTTAGACGGTCATTTAATCTATAGGAATACTGCTTAAGATGTGATATTTCTGTTACTTATGATGCCAAAGTCCAATTATTTAACTTTCCGTTTCGGGGCAATGAAACAAACGACAGATAACTATTTCCATCTTTCTATAAAATTCCTTATTTTTCCGAAAAATTTAGGTATGATTCAACTTAGCGAAATAATCCACGAAATGGAGCCCATAGAAGGCATCTCTATGTACTTGCATCTACCAAGTGGTACAGTGGTTCAACATTTTGAGGAAGCCGCCCTAGCAGACCAATTTACCGCCGAAGAAATAGCGGAACTAGAAAAGGACAACCCCGTTAGTCAAGGGCTAAAAAACGCTCCCGAAGATTATCTTGCTTTTCCTTCTAAATTCGAGATTCACGAATATCGTATCATGGAAAATTTCTGTCATACCGTTGCTAATGACCGTACGAGAGAAGCCTTATTAAATAGCATTCGAGGAAGTGGTGCTTTTCGGCGTTTTAGAAATACGCTGGACCAAGCTAATCAAACGGATAAATGGTATCATTTTCGGGAAAGGGCCTTTTATGAAATTGCCGCAGAATGGTGTATTGAACATGATATTCTTTATACAGACGACCGTCCAGCGCCTAAAAGAACGAAAAAAAAACTACCGCCTCAAAAGATATTAAAGGATTGGACATTGAATGCTCAAAAGAATAGCGACCAAAATTTTAATTTCCTGACTTCTTTAAAATTAAAAACGGAGGACCGAGTTGACCAAGTCGTCATCCAAATGCACAACGAAGCGGTTGAAAAAATAGATTGTACGACCTGTGGTAATTGCTGTAAAAAGATGAGACCAGAATTACAGGCAGATGATATTCAAACAATTGCCGATTTTTTAAATATTTCTACTAACCAAGTACAGCAAGATTATTTGGTCTTTAATGAAAAAGAAAAAAACCATGAATTTAATGCCTTACCTTGTCCGTTTTTAGGCACAGATAATTTTTGTAGCATTTATGAAGCTCGACCAATAGCTTGCAAAGATTTTCCTAATACGGATGAATCTGGTTTTGCGTCTAGTCGATTTATGCACCATCAAAACACCTTATTTTGCCCTATTACTTATTATGTGGTGGAACGAATGAAAGAACATTTTCAATAATAAACTATGAAAGCAGCAACGGTTAGCGAACTCAAAAAAGAATTACAAACCCGTTCCGAAAAAGAACTTTTGGCGCTCTGTTTGCGCCTCTCTAAATTCAAAAAAGAAAATAAAGAATTACTCACTTATCTCTTATATGAATCGGACAATGAAATGGGCTATATCCGAACGATACAACAGGAAATAGATGTGCAATTCACCGAAATCAATACGAAGACCTATTATTTTATCAAAAAAAGTATTCGTAAGATTCTTCGTAATATTAAAAAATACATTCGTTATTCTGGTAAGAAACAAACCGAAGTGGAGTTATTGATGTACTTCTGTCGCAAACTCAAAGCTATGACGCCTCCTATGCGTCGCAGTACCGTTTTGGTGAATATTTATGACGGACAAATTCGGATGATTCGGAAAGCAATGGCGAAATTACACGAAGATTTGCAGTTTGATTATGAGGAGGAGTTGAATGCATTGATTTAATTTACAAAATTGTAAATATTCATTTTTGTAAATGTACCAATTTGTAGATAATCGAAATGATTCGGTGGTATATGGATTAATTCAAGTGTTATTCAGAACAAAAATGCCTACTTTTCACTTTAGTAATACCAGCAATTTTGCTAAAAACTAAAAAACAGCTATTGCCAATCATCCAAAGTCGTTTCCAACCCAAAAGGTGGCTATTTCGCAATAGTCATATTAGCACTATCTATGCCTCTTTAATTAGGCGATGGATTCCGCAGGTTGCCTTTCAACGAGAGCGTTTGGAGTTAGCGGATGGTGATTTTTTAGATTTAGATTGGTCAAAAAGAGGAAGTAAAAAACTAGTCCTCGTTTTGGCGGGCTTGGAAGGCAAAGCGCACAGTATGTACGCCCGTGCCGCCATCAAACATTTTAATGACCAAGGTTGGGATGCCCTAGGTCTAAATTACAGAGGTTGTAGTGGCGAACCGAATCGACTATTGCGTGGCTACCACATGGGCGCCAATGATGATGTCAAAACAACTGTAGAATATGCGCTTGAAAAATATGGCTACGAAGAGATTGTGTTAATTGGGTTTAGTTTGGGTGGGAATTTGGCTTTAAAATATGCTGGTGAAGAAGGTGCTTTATTGCCTAAACAAATTAAATCGATTGTTTCCTTCTCTGCCCCAATGGATTTGCAAGCAAGTGAAGAACGCATGAATCGCTGGTATAATTGGCATTATGTCAAATGGTTTATGTTGACTTTAAATTGGAAAGCGAATCGCAAAAAACGACAATATCCTGATGCACTAAGCAGCTATCAAGGCTTTTTCATGTCGGGTAATTTTATTTATTTTGATACGCATTTTACTGCTCCTGCTAATGGTTTTAATTCTGTTCAAGCTTATTGGGAAGATAGTAGTTGTCGCCCGCATTTGGCAAATATCACCATTCCGACTTTAATCATTACTGCTAAAAATGATACGTTCCTATCAGAAAATTGCTACCCTATACAAGCCGCTTCCACTAATCCTAATTTATATTTAGAAATGCCTAACGTTGGTGGTCATTGTGCCTTTATTCGCTATTTTAATGAAAAAATTTGGTGGATGGAAGAACGAGCTTTTGAATTTGTGACGGCTATTCAAGGTCCAGAAAAAAAACCTTTTGACGCTGATAATACGTCTGTATTCGGTGAAATTAGGGCATAAAAAAACAGCAATCCATTTAACTTGGACTGCTGTATAAAACTCGAAAAATGAAATTTCTTTAGTGCCAAGCTCTGCTTGGTGCAAATATACCAATCAAGCTTGGCACTACAGGATTATCTCTGTCGATTCAACGGCGCATGATCAATCTTCTCCGGGTCGTTGTCTAAATAATACACTTGCACATCTTTTCGCTCAAAAGCTAAGACCCTAATTTCTGTCCGACGATTATATTGATGTTCTTCCTCTGTACAATCTATCTCATCTTCGCAATGATTTCTAACTTGAGTTTCGCCATATCCATTGGCTTGTAATCTGAATTGGGAAATCCCCCTATCGGTAATGTATTTCACGGCTGATTTCGCTCTTTTTCTAGACAGCCAATTATTATAATTGGTCGTTCCTCTAGCATCGGTATGCGAAGTCAATTCTAAGACCAAAGACGGATATTTTTGCATTAAACGCACTACCCAATCTAAGGATTCTGCCGAACCTGCACGGATGTAATATTTATCAAAATCGTAGTAAATATTTTTTAATTCGATGGTATTGCCAACGGTTAAATCAATTGGTTTCGGTGGTCCTTGATTGCCATTGTGATTAGGGTTGCCATTGCCATTATAATTAGGATTTCCGTTATTACCTCCCGCCAATGCTGATTTATCTGCTCCTAATGTAAAGACTAAATTCTGGGTAATAATGCCCCCCAATTCACACCCATCTTTTAAGGTATTGGTCTCTGCATTCGCCGTTTTAAAGTAATTCTTTTCGCCAATTAATAAAAACTCACATCGACAAGGCAAACATGGAAAGGTATAATTACCGTTGGCATCAGAAATGGTCGTTTCTTCTTCGCCTGTACAAAGATTTACTAAGATTATTTTTGCATTAGGAATCATACTTTCGTATTTACCATTAACTGCTTTTCCTTTTAAAATCATGCACTTTATTTTATTTAAAGGCATACAGAAGTCTATTTTTTGTTGGATACTTTTTGACTTTGTTTGTAATGGATATTGGGCAATTTGATAGCCATTCTTTTTAGCAATAAAAAGATAGTTAGTATTCTGATCTAAGTTGACCGTTATCTCCCCTTTTTTATTCGTTATTTTTTGTAATGCTTCTCCTTCTATTTCTGCTAAATCTTTGGTCAATTTTAGTAAAAATTCGTTATTAATTTCGGTTTCTACTAACCGCATGGTATAATCTTCTTCCTTTTCAGTTGTTCCATTTACTTGTTTTTTGATGAAAATTTCTACGCCTTCTAATCGTTCGTCCGACAAGTCCTCATAGACACAAATCGTTGCTTTAATTTGTTGTTTCCCCAACTGATTTTTATCTCTCATATTAAAGCTATAAATATCATCTTTTCCATTACCGCCATCTCTCGCAGAAGACAAATAACCTTCTGTTCCTGTGATATTTAGAATAAAACCAAAATCGTCTTTTGGCGAATTAAAAGGCGTGCCAATATTGATGGGTGTTTGGAATTTATTTTCTTCCCTTTGTTCCGCAGAAAAAATATCTAAACCACCAAACCCTCCCCAGCTATCAGAAGCAAAATACAAGGTCCCATCTTCATGAATAAAAGGAAAAATTTCATTCCCTGCGGTATTAATTGTATCCCCTAAATTAACAGGTTCATTCCACTCACCTCCTTTAAAATCAGAATAATATAAGTCCATTCCACCTAATCCTCCAGGTCGATTAGAGGCAAAATATAATCGTTGACCATCAGCTGTCAACGTAGGATGTACTTCTTCGTATTCCTCTGTGTTCCAAGGCATTCCTTTTTCATTGGTCCAATCATCCCCCGACTTTACTGCCGAGTAGATGTTCATTTTCATAATGCCTTTTTTGTCTGTCCGCTTTTTGCCCTTTAAATATTGATTTCTACTGAAAAATATACGCTCTTGTGATTGATCAAACGTAACTGGTCCTTCGTGGTATTTAGTCGATAAATTACCTGAAAACAGGTCTACTTCTGTTAGTTCTTGTTCCTCATTTTTAGTCGCAAAATAAAGCGTCATAAAATTGTCGTTTATCCACAAGTCTAACGCTTCATTTTCTTCTTTCACTTTTTTTAGTTGTCCATTTTTTCGACGTTGCTTTGGGTCTAAAGTAGAGACAAATACAATCCCTTCGCCATAATAAGATGGACTAAATTCTAATTTCTCTGTATTGATAGCTACTTCATTCTTTATCTGAATTTCGGTATGTTTAAAGTTTTGAATTTGTTCAATGGCATCCGCTAAGTCCGTGCCTCTTTGGTCAGGGCCATTGCCGCCCATTGCCACTTGATATTGTCGATAAAAATCTTTCGCCAATTCGTACTTTTCGTTACTATGCAATGCTTGTGCGTAGTGGAGCAAATGAATGGTTTCTTGACTCTCTTCCACTACCTGCGAATACCACAATTCTGCATTTTCTACATCGTGATTTAAACGATAGGCGGTGGCTATTTTTATTAAGTCCTTAGTCGATAAGTCGTCCTTGTTTTCAAATAGGGGTATAGACGCCTTATAACCTAATTCCTTGTAGGTTTTATCTGCTTTTTTTTGTTGGGCAAACATCGTTGTGCTCAACAGTAGCAGGAATATTGGAAGGAGTATATTTTTATACATATTGCTGTTTTTTTATGCCGTAGGCATCTACTTACTTATTGCTTCTCCTATCGTCTTTGTCATGCCGCAGGCATCCACTTACATCTCGTTGCCTGTATCTTGCGTGCTACCAACGGACGAATTAGGCGTTAGTATATTTCTGCGAAATGACAAGGACGGTCGGTCGGGGAAGTGTGACGTTAGTGGTTGCCTGCGGCAATGAAGACGCAATGCAAAACGCTATGCCTTAAAAGAACCGTGGATTTGTGCTTCCTCGCTGCTTAGAAATCAGACAGTATTCCATCATCAATTCATAACTACCTGATTGATAAGACCGAATATCTGACAAGGTATAATCGTATGCAATCCCTACTTTTATTCTTTCTGTAAAAACCATTTGTAGGACAAAGTCGATAGACTCCCCTGCATTGCCTTGAAAACCACCTACTCTATAAGTTGCGCCGACATTTACTTTATCATAAAAAATGACGCCTGCATGTAGGTCTATATCTAAAGGCGAATTCGGTGCATATTTAATTAACATCGCTGGTTTTAATTTGACGGCATCACTTACAGGTAATATCAAACCTGCCATACCGAAAAAATGTCTGGCTTCTTTTGAAAAATCTGTATTTTGAATATTGCCATCGTATTGAAAAGTCAAATCATTATTCAATAATCTGGGCATCGAAACGCCTGCATAAAAATTTTCGTGGCCATAATAAATACCAAACCCGAAATTAGGAATTAGTTTACTGTCTTCTCTGAGCCCAAACAAGGCATCCCCCGAATGAATTGCGGAGACCTCTCGCCAATCAACTCGATAATCTCTGATTTGCCCTTGTACGCCAAAGGATAAATCGCCGCCGCCAATTTTCGTTCGGTAGGCATACATCATGCTGTAATTCCACGTATTGGTCGGCCCGATTCTATCGTGCTGAACATTAATCCCAAAGCCTACTCTTTTATGAAAAAAGGGCGTATGGAAACTAATATTCTGACTGACAGGCGCGCCTTCTAAATTCACCCATTGCGTTCGATAAATCCCCGAAAAACAGGGCACTTTATGGCTACCTGCATAAGCTGGATTAAACGCCAATTTGTTGAACATAAATTGGGTGTACTGCGCATCTTGTTGGGCGGACAACAGAATGGTTAGTAGTAAGGCTAAAATTGTAAATATGCTTTTCATAATGTCAAGGTTGTGATGTTGCCCTGTTGCGATGTTGCACTCGAAAACAAGGCAACATCGCAACAAGACAATATGGTTATCTCTGTAGAAACAAATATCCATTTAGCACCGTCCCCGATGCATTATTCACTTCTAGTAAATAATAGTAAGTACCTGTTGGCAACAAGCCATCTTCATAAGTACCTTCCCAATCATTTTGATAATTATTGCTACTATACACTTCATCTCCCCATCGGTTGAAGATGGTGATAGAACTGCCTGGATTATTGAATAAACAAGGCACAATGAAACTGTCGTTAAAGCCATCATTATTTGGCGTAACTAAATTTGGTGCTTCACAATCTACGTTTTCGCCAATGCGAATAACCGCGGTGGCAGTAGAACATAAATCTGGGCATTCTTTATTACAAATTTCATATTCAAATACTTCTGTTCCAACCGCATTTTCCGCAGCGAAATAAGTGAATCTGGATAGCGAATCTCCTAAGTTGTTGGCAAACTGAACATCTTCAAAATTTCTTTGGGTTTCGCCTAATGCTAATGGCGTATTGATGTAAATATTGACGTCATTTGCTCTTATATCATCATTTCTAATCAAACCTAAATCAATCACTTCGTTGACGCCAATATTGAAGGTATCATTGACTGCTTGAGGCGTTACATTATACGAAATCAATAAAGTATCCGTCGAAACTATCCCACAAACGCCATTGTCTAAAGACCACACTAATTCAGTGACGCCTGTTTCTAAATTGGCTACCGTTGTTGCTGATTGCGTTGGATTGATAATCGCTGCGGTATTATTTGGGTCAACTACACTCCAAGAACCCGCTGCGACTTCTGGGGCAATAGCGGAAATATTTACTTCGGGGTCACAAGAGAAAATCTCTCCTCCTGCGTAAGCGATTTCTCTCGTTGGCGTTACAATACTGACTGCTGTAAAAGCTTGAGCAATTGCTCCTTCGTTGTCAAAGACTTCGCTGGTACAATTTGCGATGGAAGCGATGACATAGTATTCCCCTACATCTTGGTTATTGACACCTTGAACGGTTAATGGCGCACCTTCTCCAACAAACTCATTGGTGTTAATTCTGAACCATTCGTAAGTCACTAAACTATCGGCATTGGCTACATTTAACATCAATTCGCCATCCGCACAAACTGGGCTATTATTGCCCGCAATTGGGGTATTAGGTTTGTCTTGCACGCCAATATCTATATCTGAAATAGGAGATGGACAATCTTTTACAATAACTGTTAACTGATATTTTCCGCTTTGCCCAACCGTTACGTCATTAATAAATGGATTGTATAAATTAGAAGTAAATCCATTCGGTCCAACCCATTGATACGTCGCTTCATTATCAAAATCTGTGGCTAATTGTAAAATTTCACCTTCACACAATGGGTCAATAATCGACGCATTCGCAGTTACCACTGGTTGTATTGGTGATGGTTTGATTTGTAATGGAATCGGAGATGATGGTAAAGAGAAACAACCATCTATGCCGACTCTTAAAGTATAATCACCACCATTGGTACTATCCGCATTTTCAATCAATGGATTCTGAACATTGGCAACAAAGCCATTTGGTCCAATCCACTCGTAGATTAAATTACCTCCACCAGAAACATTCGATGCAGTCAATTGAATCGGAGTCCCTTCACAGATAGGGCTATTATGACTGACGTTTGGCGTTGCTGGTTGTCGATTGATTTGTACTTGAGTACTGACCGTATTGGCGACACAACCATCTTTACTCACCGTCAATTGATAACTACCTTTATTGTCTTCTGACGTATTGACCAAAATAGGGTCTTCTAAGTAAGAAATAAATCCATTCGGTCCTTCCCAATTATAGAGGGCATTATCGATGCTTGGCGCATCTAGTTTTAAAGTATCGCCTTCACATAAACCACCTTGATTTAATGGTAAACTAACTTGTGGTATTTCTTTGACTTCTACTTCGGTAAATTGACCTTGTGCTGCTTCACAACCATTGACTGTGACCGTTAAGAAAAACTGCTGATTACCTGCTGGTAAACCACTGAACGTAGGGTCTTGACTAGTTGAAAATAAATTAAAGTTGGCTGGATCAGCATCGGCATTGACAATAAACCACTCATATTTTGCATCGTCCACCTTTCCAGAGAATAATTCTATCGTTTCGCCTTCGCAAATTGGTCCACTATTCGATAATAGCGGCACTTCTGGTAAAGCGTTTATTTGAATATTTTTAACTAACGATAATTCAGAGGCACAGGCATTTCCATCAATCACTCTTACTTGCCATGCACCCGATTCGTAAAGGTTTTGATTTTCTATATTGGTAATAATCGTGCTATTATTGGTTGTCCATAAGACCGTATCTCCGACCTCATTTTGAGTCGCAGGGAATTGGTCAATGGATACTGATGGCGCAATCCATTGATACGTATTGCCCGCTATTGGATTGGAGACATTTAATTCAATCGCTTCGCCTTCACAGATTTGCGCTGCCGTTATCAAACTTGGTCGATTTGGTCTAGCTTGCGTAATCACCTCTGTACTTGCTATTTCAGATTCACAACCATTTTCTAACACACTTAAAGTATAAATTCCACTATTTTGTGATACCGCATTGCCTATAATCATCGGTTGTTGGACATTGGCGGTAAAGCCATTTGGTCCAGCCCAATTATAATCCATTGCAACTGTACTAGTCGTCAATTGAATTTCGGTTCCTTCACAGGCAACTATTAATGAATCTAACTGCGGCTTTTCTGGAACGGCATTAATCGTCAATAATTTAACAGGTGATATTTGCGACAAGCAACCATCTACTTCTACTGCTACATTGACTAATCCGCTTTGATTGGCTTGGGTCTCGTTAATAAATAACGTAGGTTCCGTTGTTGTATAATTGGTTATAGCATCGCCATTGATTTGCCAATGGAAAGTAACTGTATCTCCTTGATAATTATTGGTCGATAAAATTAGTTCTTCTCCTTCACAGAAATCATTTGCCCCTAATAATAATTCAGGGATAGTTGGCTGCGTCATAATACGGAGAAACTGTTCTGCTACGTTGGAAGTACAACCATTGGCATCCACTACTTTTAAAGTATAAGTGCCCGATTGATTGCCTACTAAGTTCGCTAAAATTGGTGCTGATGCGACAGAACTAAATCCATCAGGCCCTATCCATTCGTAAGTATAAGGTGCTTGCCCTCCGTTTACTTCGGCAGCTAAGGTTAACGTATTATTGACTTCTACACAGGCTACACTGTTACTGGTAATTATTGCGGTTAATCCTGCATTGACATTGACTGCAAAAGGCGCAGAAAATAAGGAAGCACAGCCATCAATCAGCACTCGAACTTGATAGTCTCCATTGGCAGCAACCGTTGCACCCTCTAAACTTAAAGTTGGATTATCTAAGTAAGTGCTATCTAAAGTCGAACCATTCGGACCAATCCATTCATAGCGCACATCTGTTCCTGCATAAAATGGTGCAGTTAAAATTAAGTTTTCGCCTTCACATAATGCGCCATTGGAACTAATAATTGGTCGATTTGGTAAAGTCGAAATATCTAACACCGTTGATTGACTCGCTTGACAACCACCGCCATTGCTAACCGTTACCGTATACGTTCCTGCCAAGGCATTCTGTGCATTTGGCAATACTGGATTTTGTGCCGTTGAGAAGAAATCATTTGGCCCAACCCACTCGTAGGTATACGCTGTATTTGTATCGGCTGGCGTCGCAAATAATTGAATATCAGCATTTGCCAACATACATTCTATTCCACTATTGCTTATCGCAAACTCAGGCATGGTGTCAATCGTCACCGTCACTACTGCAGCCGTTAAAGTTTGACAACTATCCACGGAGATAATCACTTGATAATCCCCACTATTTATTGCTGTTACTTGGTCAATAACTAGGAATGGACTATTTGGATAATCGCCCTTGGAGGTCGATGTACTATCAGGTCCTAACCATTCGTAATTGACTGCTCTACCGCTTAATTGTAAGGTTGACAACACCAATTGTTCACCTTCACATATTGCGCCATTGTAGGTAATAAATGGTTGGTCTAAAGTCGTACTAATTAAGGTTACTTCGGTCGTTGCAAAATTAGATACACAACCACTTTCGTTGGTAATCTCTACTACATAACTGCCTTCATTTAAAGCGGCTGGATTGGCTATAATTGGATTTTCTTCATTAGAAATAAATCCATTTGGCCCTGTCCATTCAAATAAATATTGGGCATTGCTATCTCGATTGACTAAGTTGGTAAACAATTGTAAATCATCTCCGCAAAGTCCACCATTATGTGCTGGATTAGCGCTTAATTTATCATAAATAATTACTTCAATCGAATCTGAAATATTTTCACATTCATTGACAACGATTCTTACTTGATATTGTCCTGAATCGCTAGTATCCACTGGAAATATGGTCCATTCATTTGTAGAACCTGTTCCTACAACAACACTATCTTTTATCCATTCGTATCGGACTTGATTCCCTTGGTATAATTGAGTTGACAATACCAATCTTTCATCGCTACAAATCGGTCCATTGGTTGTTAAAATTGGTTGATTGATACTTTCCGTAATATCCACTTCAATCGTAACCGCTGCGGATTGACAACCATTGGCATCCGTCACAAAAACGGTGTACGAACCATCCATACTACTATTCACATTGACCAAAATAGGGTCTTCGGAAACAGAGAAGAAATTATTCGGTCCAACCCACTCAAAAGTATAAGGTGCAAGACCTCCTGTAACATTCGCATTTAATGGCAATTCTTCCGTACCAATCGCACATAAAATAGGTAATATAGAATCTATCGTAATTTGTGGTTTTTCGTAAATATTTAATTGATATACCGCACTTGTAATCGTACAACCGTCCACATTAACCGATACATAATAAGCGCCTGAATCAATCGGTTGAGCGGGATCAATGACTAATCTTGGACTATTATTATTTTGTACAATTAAGCCATCTTTCACCCATGTATACAACACATTTGACCCTGCATATTCATTCACTTCTAAAACGACCCTTTCCGATTCACAAACAGGACCACTTGCCGTAATAAATGGAACAGCCGTTGGATTTATAATCGTCGTGATTTCGGTTGCCCCTGTTACTTGACAACCATTTCCATCTGTTACCACTAATGTATAAGTGCCATTATATTCCGCGGTAACATTTGGAATCGTCGGATTGGCAATAGTGGAAGTGAAACCATTTGGTCCCGTCCATAGGTAATTGAAAATTGTGTCAGCGCCAGAAGTTACATTGGCGAAAAACTGCAAATCAGTAGGGGCGCAGTCGTCGTTTAACGTGTAGAGGGCATTGGGGGCAACCTGAGGGGCTTCCCAAACGACCACGGAAGTTGTAGCTTTTTCTGCCACACAACCTAAGGCGCTGACGGTTAATTCAAATCGGGTACTTTCTTCTATATTTAACACTAGGGGATTTTGCTCAGTTGAAATAATAGTGGTATCTCCTGCTATTCGCCATTCGTATCTAGTTGCTGGTTGCTGGTTGCTGGTTGCTGGTTGACTGCTTGCCCGAAGTTGGACAGCTGTTCCTTTGCAGACAGGGCCTTCATTGAAAGCTTCGGCAATTGGGATTCGATTGATGACAATTTCTAGTTCCTCGGATTCTGCTTTACAGCCCGCTAAATCCGTTAATCGTAATCTCCATCTTCCAGCTAAGTAGGCAGGATGTCCTGGCGGTATAATCGTTTCTCCATTAGTCGTCGTCAAACCTGCTAAATCTAAGGTTGTAACACTAGAACCTAATGGACCAATCCATTCAAATTTATCACCAAAAGAACTAGACGTAAAGATTAAATCTTCGCCCTCACAAATTGGACTATTGGTCACAAAACTTGGTACTTGTTCGTTGATTAAAATACTATCCACTAAAACAACTCCAACTGCAATACAACCACTTGAATTGGTAACGGTTATAATGTATTCTCCATTAAATTGAGTCGTTATATTGGTAATTAATGGATTCGGTAAATTAGAGCTAAAATCGTTTGGTCCTGACCATTCAAAACTATTGGCATTCGTCGCATTCGCTCGTAATCGGATAGAACCACCTTCACAAATGGTATTCGCTGATGCGGTTGGATTCACCGTTGGCGGTAAAATAGTATTCAAGAAGAACGTATCTGATGTTATCGTACAATCGTCTAATACTACTTCAACCGTATATGCCCCTTGGTGAATGTTACTATCCAATGGATTGATGAAAATGGCATTGGTATTAAAACCAGAAATACTTGTTATCACTCCATTCGGCGTATGCCAGATATACTGTACATTTTGACCTACATACGGAATGATACTTAGAGATACCGATTCGCCTTGACAACCTGGGTCACTTGCCATGATTACTGGTTCTGCTAAGCCTTCGGTAATGTCCACCGTCGTTGAGGTAATGTCACTTACACAACCATTCGCATCTGTTACTACCAAGGTATAAATACCGCTATTTTCATTGGTGATATTAACAATTGTAGCAATCGAATCACTAGAGAAGAAATTATTTGGCCCTCTCCAATCATAACGATAAGGCCGTTCTCCTGCTACTACAATGGCACTTAAATCTAAATCATCGGAGATACTAGAACAAACTTGTGGTGCATCGAAGGCAATTTCTGCAAATGGCTTCGCATATAATCCTAAATCAAACGTATCTGAATTGGCGACACAACCATCCACACTTACAGCTACCGTATACTTGCCAATATCTGATAATTTGACAGGCGTAATGATTAAGGTATTATTAATACTGTTTAATAAAACACCATCTTTATACCAATCATAATCTACACTAACGCCGTTGTATTCTTGTACATTTAAAGTTACCGCATCGTCTTCACAAGTAATGCCTGTTGATTGAATAATTGGTTCATCCAAACCTTCTGAAATATTCACCGAAACAGATTGAGCAAAGGATTGGCAACCATTGGCATCTGTAATAACTACACTGATACTTCCTGCAGGTAGACCTCCGATACTATCCGGTGTCATGCCATTAGACCATTCATATGTATAATCCCCAGATACATCTGGTGTGCCTCCTGTTACTCCCGTCACCTTAGCAGTGCCTGTACTCTCTCCAGCACATCCTGCATCTTCTGTTACTATCGAAGCTGTTATTACTGAAGGTTCAGTGATTACCACATCAGACACTGTCACGGTGCAACCGTTAGCATCTGTTATGACTACACTGTATGTCGCAGCCGATAGTCCAGTTACGGTCGATGTATTATCACTATTACTCCATGCATATGCATAAGGTCCAGTGCCTCCAACAGGAGTTACTGTCGCTGTGCCATCATTGGCCGCTGTGCATGTCTCGTTAGTCGCTGTCTTAGTAGCTGTCAATTCTGTTGGCTCTGTAACAGGCGTTGTAATTTCTGCTTCACAATCATTGGCATCGACAACGATGATCTTATAAGATGTCGCTGCTACCAAACCACTGGCCACATTGGCTGTGAGCTTAGTTGATTCAGATACACTTCCTAAGTAGTAAGTATATGCTGCTGTCCCGCCTGATGCTGAAACCGTGATACTACCCGTGGCAGCTGCATTACAATCTACATCGACTACTTCGTCTAAACTGATTGTAAGCACTTCAGGTGCTGTGATTTCAATTGTAGTTATCGCAGTTTCACAGTCATTGGCGTCTTTAACAACGATGTCATAACTCTTAGCAGTTAAGCCAGTGAAGTCTTTACTTGCTTGGTAAGAGCTTCCGCCATCGTTACTGTACATATATGCTGTAGTACCTCCTGTGGCTGATACTGATATTGCGCCTGTAGCATTACTATTGCAATCTACATCTGTTGTCACTGTCGTAAATGTTAACTCATCTGGCTCGCTGATCTCCACTGAAGTCTCTGCTTCACATCCGTTAGCATCCGTGACCGTCACGGTGTGAGTGCCTGCTGTCAGATTAGTCACTGTTGCTGTAGTTGAGCCATTATTCCACAAGTAAGTGTAGTTAGCAGGAGCAGCAGCATCTACTGCAGTTCCACCTCCGCCAGCAACTGTGGCAGCTCCATCACTTCCACCGAAGCAACTAACGTCCTTAGCTGTTAAGATATTAATCTGTGCAGTTAACACATCTGGATCTGTAAGTGTTACAGCCAATGTTGCAGTACATCCTTTGGTATCAGTTACAATCACTGTGTATGTGCCTGCACTGAGATCAGACGGATCTTGAATATCCGCAGCGGCATCCCAATTGTAATTAAAGGATCCTGTGCCACCCGTGACTGTCAGATCGATACTTCCATTATTATCACCTGCGCAAAGAGGATCAACTGTTGTTGCTGCAAGGGTAATTTTAGGATTCACTTCTAAGATGACTGCTGCTACATTGAAGCAACCTGCACCGTCTGCTACTTTAGCAAATACGGTCGTTGAACCAGATTCAAATGCTGCCGTAGCTGTAATCGCTGATGTTAATCCTGCATCTGAGAACCAAGTCACTGTACCTCCTTCTGGAGCAACAA
Source organism: Devaleraea mollis (assembly GCA_032361265.1). NCBI lineage: Eukaryota > Rhodophyta > Florideophyceae > Palmariales > Palmariaceae > Devaleraea > Devaleraea mollis. The sequence goes on along the minus strand of JAULCF010675691.1, from coordinate 1,438 downwards.
TTGCAATACTTGATGTCAAGTCAAATGTTGCTTTATTAGCTACACTTCCTTCACACGCTTCTATAATCGTAGACGATGCTACTGGTGCAGTGGCTCCATCCATTACTGTTGTTGAAGCTTCCACTGTACAACCGTTGGCGTCAGTTACAGTAACACCGTAACTACCTGCAGATAGTCCAGATAATTCTGCTGAACTTGCTCCTGTAGACCATGCTAATGTATAACCAGCTTGACCTGGAGTTCCTCCCGAAACAGCTGCTGCTATTGCTCCATTATCTCCATCCTCACAAGTAACTTGGGTGGGAGTCAAAGCAACTGTAAGTACAGCGCTTGGTTGTGTTATTTCAACTGATGTTGTTCCCGTAGGATTACAACCGTTAGCATCTTTGACATCAATTGTATAAGTGCCCGATGCCAAGTCATCAAAAAGATTGCTTGTCTGGAATACTCCTCCTATACTATACTCGTATGGAGCAATACCACCAGTTGCAGCAACTGTAATACTTCCTGTTTCATCGCTATTGCATAAGACATCAACCTTTGAAGTTGTGAATGCTACTGCAGCTGGTGAAGTGATGGTGACATTCACAGTTGTTAGACATCCATTGGTATCTTTTATATCAATAACATGAGCACCTGCTGCCAGACCTGTTATGACTGGGCTTGCACCAAATATTGTCGTTGCTGTCTGCAAACCATATGTGTATGGAGCAGTACCTCCGGAAGCCTCTACAGTAGCTGTGCCATCTGTTCCTCCATCACATGTTGTAGATGTCTGTGCTGTAAGTGCAGCGCTAAGTGCTGCTGGTTCTGTGATTTCAATTGTCGCTGTCACCAAGCAACTATTAGCATCTGTCGCGGTAACGGTATATGTACCCGCTGCAAGTGCTGCTGGATCCGCTGATCCAGACCAAGTGATACTTATTGTTCCTGTTCCTCCTGATGCTGAAGCTGTTGCCATCCCTGTGGAGGTTCCATTACAATCTACATCCTTCGTCTTGCTCAATATCAATATAATCTCAGTTGGCGCTCCAATGGAACCGCTCTTCTCAAGAGAACAACCTTTATCATCTGTAATAATTACAGATATAGGGCCAGCACTTAATCCTGTTATCATAGCATCTGTAGCGCCATTGCTCCATAGATATGTATATGGTCCTGTTCCTCCTGTTGGTACAACTGTTGCTGTTCCGTCAGATCCGCCAAAACATTGAGCATCAGCAGTTGACAATGTTCCTGTCAACACAGCTGGTTCTGTTACTTCTATATCTGTAACTGTAATTGTACAACCTAAGGCATCGGTTACAATAACACTGTAGTCATCAGCTGCCACTAAATCAGCTGCTATCGCAGATGTCTGACCATTGCTCCATGCATATGTATATGGTGCTGTGCCCCCTGTTGGTGTAACAGTTGCTGTTCCATCACTTGCGTCATT
>JAULCF010675690.1:14144-69101 GCA_032361265.1 Devaleraea mollis | reverse complement strand
GGAGTAAAATTAAAGTAGAGAATACTCTATCGAATTTATTCATGGTCACGGATTACGCAAGTGATACTATTTTTTTTTGGTAGGTGGCTCGTGCGGGTTTTGAAGTTTCTATATTATTGAGTTATTACATACTTAAACAGGCTCAAATAAGCCTTTTATTTCGAGGGTTTAAAAATCACCAAATTTCTCTTTGCTCTTGGAGGATTTCAGAATATAAACTATCAACTTTTTCAATTACAATTTGGTTTTCATCATTTTGATCAAATTGGGCTACTCCTTTGAAACATAAAAACATCGCCAATATGGAAATTATAATTTTAGACATTCAAATTTGTTTGACGTGGTTTTAGTTTTAGATTAACTCTAATGAGCTAAATGAAACTTAAGCATATAAATGGAAATTTATTTAATAGGAATCAGTACGATATTTCTATATTCAATTGGACCATGATCACCTTGTAACATCAGTGGTCCAGGCATTCCTTCGTTAGAATCAAGTGCTCCGCCAGTAATTCCAGGAATCACTTGATCAACAATAATAGCTTTTGAATTTGCAATAATAGTAACACGATTTCCTATTAAAGTGATATCATAAGATTGCCACTGACCAGCGGGCCTTGCTGCCATTTCATTTGGTGCAATAAAACCGTAGACTGCCCCAAATCCAATTGGCTGTACTTCTTTGCCATAATCATCAGAAACTTGCACTTCATGTCTTCCCCTTAAATATACCCCACTATTACCATCCTTAGGATATCTAAATTCAATGTGCAATTTAAAATCAGTAAATTTTTCTTTCGTTATTAAGTTTACCCCTGACTTGGGACTGGTTAATATATCATCTGTAATATTCCATTGTGAGTCTTCGGCTACAATCCAATCATCCATGGTCTTTCCATTAAATAAATATCTAGCTTCAGCCCATTCCGGCTCTTCATTATATTCTAATTTTGGCTGACGCACTGCAGTCCATGAATATTCTTTGTCATCCGTATAAATCATTGCGCCTTTTAATTCATCCCCCAACACTTGAAAGGTGATCTCCATATTATGACCAAGAGGCTCCCATTGCCTCGGAATTTCAAAATGATAAAAATCTCCAACTTTTTTTATTTCTGAAATTGGCCTTGCGCTGCCAAAGGCATACACAAATCTACCCACTAAAGTTTCATATCCGGACTTGGTCACTTCTAACCAAGATGGATATACAACATCATCTATTTCCATAGTAATATCCCACCGGCCTAAAATGTTTTTATCGAATTTTTGAGCAAAGCTTTTATTTATAGATATAAAAATGATGGTGGACAGTAATATTAATTTTAGGTGTTTCAAAGTATTTGTTTTTTTTAATAATCATTTAGTGGAGTACCCCTTAATCTTAAGACAGGTCCTGTAAGTTTTAAGTTATTAAATAAAGTTGGTTCTGCACAATTCAACATATAAAATCTCCTTTGAGATTTTGTGTATAGTGCTGAAATGTATTAAACCTGATCAAGCCGCTACTTTAACTTGCTTTATGTAAAATGAATGTGGAACCAGATCATTGATGCTTGATTGATCTCTATCATAATTATAGTATTCAAATTACTCATTGACTATTCGGTAACTACCAATTCCATCTTCTGGAGTTGGTAGTTGATTTTTTTATTTATTACCTTTCCATAGCGTTTCAATGAACATGATTATCAGTTGCTCACCACCAACACAACTCCTTCCTCTATTAATCTTCTTACCGAAAATGAAAAGGTCCAACTCTTCAGCTGGACCTTCTACTAAACGTGAGGACGACAAATTATCTTCACCTGATTATTCAGAATATTTTCTAGTGCACTCTAATTACCCAAACAAAGTCAATTGCGGGTTCTTAATGGACTCAAATAATTCTGTGTCTAATTCGATCTTATTTATTTCATTGAAATAAACTTTTTTAGCCAAACGCATTTGTTCCCTAATAGAATCTGCAAAGCTTCCGGCACCTATCATGTGCTGACCAAAGCTTTTACCGGTCCCTTTGCTTTTACGTGAACTGCTTTTGTGTAAGCTGGCTATTTGATCCATTACATTGTCGTACTTACTTGGATAAGATTTCTGTAACCAATCTCTAAAATCATCTTCAGTCTCATCGTTCAAACGAATGATGATGTGATTGATGTCATTTGCACCATGGCTAGCGACTGTACGAACGAGTGGCATAATTTCGTGGTCGTTAAGGCCAGGGATTATCGGAGCTGCAAGCACTGATACTGGAATCCCTTCGGTGGACAAATGTTTGATGGTTCTTAATCTTGCAAAAATGGAAGAAGTTCTTGGATTCATTTTTTGCCTAAGGCGATCATCTAGGGTATTGAGTGAGATGGTCACTTTAACCAAATTGTGTGAAGCCAATTTTTTCAACACATCGAGGTCTCTGACGATCAATGAGTTTTTTGTTGTAATCTGAACAGGATGTCTGAATTCCCAAAGAACTTCTAGAATCGATCTGGTCAACTCTAGTTTTTCTTCGATCGGTAGGTAGCAATCAGTGTTTCCTGCAAGTATCACTGGTGATACTTTCCAGGAAGCACTTGAAAGCTTCTTACGCAATAATTCAGCTGCATTCTCCTTAATAATAATCTTTGATTCCACGTCCTGCTCTCGTCCAGTTATACTTGGACTAAAGCCCCAAAAAGGATTAGCACTTGAACTCAGGTCATGTGCCTCGTATGGATTCATTAAATAATCACCAAGGATGTCTTTTCCATTCACTGATCCTAAAATCGAAGTGTTAGAATTTAAATTAGCTCCTATTGACTTGTAACTTGTTTTTGGATTGGAACCCGGTTCTAAATCTATAATGGTATCATTCAGTAGGTTGTCAAATCTGCCTGATGGTTGTATTTGTGATGTTGAAAGAGAGACATCGCCCTTAATGGTTTTTAGGTTATTCATGTTCGGTGCTATTATTATACTTATGTCGAATTACTCGTCAAATATAGGTCGAGTATTTTAGAATGTCAAATTTTCCGACATTAATTGTCGATTAATTTAACTCCTAGACATAGAATAGATAATTACACAGTGTGTGCATTTGCCCGAAAGGGCCCTAAAACATTAAAGAAATGAGGTGATTTACTTCTTCAGAATACTCTTAAAAGTTTTGGCGACTTTTTCGACTTTTGGTTTACTGACTCCTCTTACGTAACCCTGATTAGGATTGTTCCAATAGAAATCTTGGTGATATTCTTCAGCTACCCAAAAGATATCATACGCTTCAACCTCCGTGACGATCTCTCCGTCAAAAGTGCTTTCATTATATTCTGCAATCTTTTGATCGATGATGGCTTTCTGCGCATCTGATTGATAATATAATCCTGACCGGTATGATTCTCCGACATCTGGACCTTGGCGATTTAAAGTAGTCGGGTCATGCGCCACAAAAAAGATATCCAATATCTTTTCAAAGCTAATTACCTTTGGATCATAAACAAGATATACTCCTTCAGTATGACCAGTTGTATGTGTACAGACCTCTTTATAAGTAGGATTGGTTGTGTGTCCCGCCGTGTAGCCACTGATGGACTCAACGATTCCTTCTATTTGCTGAAAAGCAGCCTCAACACACCAGAAACATCCACCGGCAATAACTGCTGTTTCATAAGCATCGTGGTCTTTCCCTTTAAGATAGGTGTCAATATCAACAATCTCACTGTCTGCCTTCTTTGGCGTAACTTGTTCATTTGAATTACAAGCCTCTGTTGCAAACAAGAATAAAAATAGAATTGATGATACTAACATTTTCATAATTTAAAGTATAAAATCATTAAGCTTCACGTTAAAAATGATAACGCCTCCTGGTTCTATGATTGAAGTTGAAGGTGGGTTATTGCCGTATCCCAATCTTGCAGGAATATATAAATCGATCTCTCCACCCTCTCCTATCAATTGCAAACCTTCACCCCATCCGATAATAACGCCATTAAGAAAAAACCTAACAGCTTCACCAGAATCAAATAAATTATCTTCAATGGTACGGCCTACATAATCAACGTCTACTTCACTAGTTAATATTGGGCGGAGTGCTCCTCCCGGAGTAATAATATTATAGAATAGTCCTGTCTCTGACATTTCTGCTTCAAGATTATTATCTGTAAGATATTCTTCAATCTCGCTGATATTCCTTGCATGTATCTCTGCATCAGACTCAGTCTCTTCGCATCCCGCAAATAAAATTCCTAACAATAAAAATATAACTATTTGTTTCATGTTCATTTTTGTGTTCAGCAAAAGTCGCAAATCAATTGGTTAAAGGCAATTTTTCGTTAATTATTTTGGTATTCTTTGAGTCAAGGTTTAATCTTTGTTGACTTATTGTCAATGAAAAGAAGCACGAGGTGTGATCATAATTAGTTTTTCAAAATTAACTTTTTACTTTTTTTGTCTGCCGCACAAAAAAAGTAACAAAAAAAACCCACCGCTGGACGGAGTAAAGCTAAAATTTATTCCCTTCCCGCGGCTGCAAAAACTTGCCCATAGAGATTGTTTTTATATCGGCATTAGACCTATCCTGCTTTCTATTACCTTCTGCTGGCATCGCACAGTTCTTGCCTTTTGGCGGCGCAAAGAAAAAATTTCTTGACGCTTTCCTCCTTAATGCGGGTCAACTTAACATAGATGCTTTTCTGCACAAAAAAGTTTATTCAGATAGAACAGCTGGTTATGGTTATTAACGTGATCAATAAATCTTAGTTAAGCTCAATAAAAAAGTAGAATAGAGTGAAGACAGACAAAATTTTAAATGAATTTCTTTTTTTTGTACTAAATTGAGGTTTATCATTCGAAATACGACGTAAAATTTCATGCTTTACAATAATCAATCTATATAATTTGAAAGTTATATTTTTAGTCATTCTTATTTTCAAATGTTTAAATCTTGTATCTCAAGATTTAATGCAAGATATTCCTGATCATTATTATATGTCGAATGAAATATATGATTCTCGAAATTTAGAAAATCAAATACAAAAATATGAGAATGGAAAGTTGAAATCGAATTATCGAACAAACCTTGATGGAAATTTAGAAAAGGTTTTGTATTTCAAAAATGGAAAAGAGAAAGCAGTTTGGGAAATTAGCCTAAATTTCTCAACAGACACAATCTTTTTATTCGATGATATTCCTCCAGTCAAAAAAACTAAAACTGGATATCGAATTTTTGAGAATGGAAGATGTTATGGCTATAAGGAAATAAAGGATGGTGGATTAATAAAGTTTTACGAAGGTAATTATGAAAATGAAATTAAAAGTGGACAATGGTCATATTTACTTAGTTCAAAAGGTGACCCTACAATTCTTCAGTTGCAATATGAAAGTGGAGAAGTAGTCGGCAATGTGGTTGAATTTTATGTTGATGAAAATTTAAATCAAACTACAAAAAGATCTGAAGGAAAATTAGATATTCAAAAGGACACAGTAGTTGATTTGTGTGAATATGAGGTTATGATTGTTCGAAAATTAATACAAGGTGACGAATGGATTTTTTATAATAGAGAAGGTGAAGTAATAAACATCGAAGAAAGATGATACTGAGCTTAACAATAAGTAAAACTGAATATCTACTTCGTACCTCGTAGAGACTCAGTTTACTAGTGACGTTATCCCCTCTATACTAGAAATACTAGTTCTAAAAATTAACAAAAAAAAACCACCGCCAGCCAAAGGCAGGCAAGCTGGAAGGAGTAAAGCTAAAATTTCCTCCCCTCCCGCGGCTGTAAAACTCGCCTATTGAGTTGTTTCTATATTAACATCGGGGCTATCGTCCTATCCATTGCTAAGTACTAGCTTCACACAGTTCTTGCCTTTATGCAGCGCTTAGATATTTTTCTGCACAACAACTAGTTTACGTTTGGGCTTGTACAAAAAAAGGCTCGACATAAGCCGAGCCTTTCAAAAGTTGTATTCGTAATGTTGTTCTTATTGAACTTTTATAAATCTTTCGATTTTTTCTGATTTGTATGACCCCATTAAGAGTATGTATGCTCCTGCATCATAACTCGAGATATCTATATCCAATAACTTATCGTCTGGATTCACTGTAATTCTTTCAATGGTCTGCCCTGCCATATTCTGAATCAAGACATATCCTCCTTTCCCTTCTGGGATAGCATCAATGTTAATATGCAATACTTCCTGTGCTGGATTAGGATACATATGGAAACTTACTGGGGCATCAGCCACTAGACAATCGTCTACTACTGTTACCGGATTAGAAATGCCAAAACATGTTGACCACTTATTAATATTAAATCCTATCGCGTAGTTATTGATCGGATCATTATAACAAACATTGTATATCAACATATTTCCTGATGCATCTCCTATATCATCAATGTCAACGATTGGACCTGACTCAATAGCAAGTATATCTCCATTCAAACTCGTAAATACTAGATCACAAGTTGTACCAGATCCTGTAGCAACAAATTCAATTGGATCTGCAATTCCATCAAAACTACATGATGTAATTGCTGTTCCGCCTGTAGCCACTTCTAGAGTTCCTCCTTGAACGTAGTCTTTAAATACCTCGATCGCGTTGGATAAACCATAACAACCATCTAAGTTCACTTTATTCTCTCCTATCACCAATCCATTCAAACCTGGCGCATAAGTGATGTGATAAATATGACAAGTACTAGGACCATTTCCTTCTAGATCAACAATAGGACCGGTAGGTAAATCCAAAATAACACCTGAAGCATCTGTCACTATATATCCTGTCAGGTATCCACTAGCGCTTCCTGATAATACTGTTTCTATAGGATTAGCTTCTCCATCTCCACTACAGATAGTAATTGATGTAAGACCCAAGTCTGTGGTCAAGTTTCCACCGGCTATTGACTCTCTATTGACCGTAATTGCATTTGATATATTAAAACATCCTGAAAGTGCATCAAGTGTTGACCCAGGGAAGTCCCCAGCTAGCGGTCCATTCCAAGCAACAAAATATATGTAGCAAACTCCAAGTGGTGCTCCTTCAAAATCAAAAACATTACTACTCTGAACATCAAGTATGTTCCCTGCAGAATCTGTCAATATGTATTCCGTAAACTGTCCATATGAAGTAGAGTTAATCACTGTTACTACATCTGAAACTCCATCACTTGTACATAATGTAATATTACTTCCGATATCGGTTGTAATTGTTCCTGCTTGAGACATTTCAAGAGTCACTTCAATTGGATTAGACAATTCATAACATCCTGCCAATGCGGCAAGTGGCCAATCAATATCTAGTCCAGCCAATCCATCTCCATAACAAATATTATAAATATAACTTGTCGTTGAAGTTCCTGACCCAGTCAATACAAATGGAGGACCTGATGGTAAATCAGTGATCGTTCCATCTTCATCTGTAATTACCCAAGCACAATTCTCTCCGCTGTTTCCTGTTAAGTCAACATCAAGTGTGTAAGTATTTCCTGAATCTAAACAAATATCTACTTCAGTTAATCCACCTGAAGAAATTGTTCCTCCTTCTGAACTCTGTCTGATGATAGTAATGATATTAGAAAGGTCATAACAACCATTTAAATCAGCGATATTCAATCCAACTTCAACTCCTGAAAGTCCAAACTGGAAAGTAATGCATTGAATATAACAAACCCCTACTGGAGCCCCTTCAAAATCAACTGAATTTCCAGTCATTATTTCAAGTATATTTCCGTTATCATCTGTTACTACACATTGTGTAAATGGCCCTACAAATCCTACATGAGATATATTCACTACATCCGCTTCTCCATCACCTACACATGCATATACTGTCGTTCCTTGGTCTGAGGTGATTTCACCACCTTCAGCACCATTTTTATTAATCGTAATCGGATTTGATAAATCAAAACAACCTGTCATTTGCCCCACATTGGCTCCGATTGTTGCTCCACTTAAAGTCCCTGAATAAGATAAGTTCCATATCTGACATACACCGACTGTTCCTTCTACATCAAAGGCGTTTCCACCTGGTAGATCAAGAATATTTCCACTCACGTCTGTCACAACCCATACTGAAGTTCCGACATTGCCAGTTACATTTACTGTAAATACATCTGGTATTCCATCACTCGTACAATAAGTCGCTTCAAATGTTCCATCTGCCAATGCAATCTGACCACCATCCGCTTCTGTTCTGTTAACAGTAATCGGATTTGATAAATCATAACATCCTTGTAATGCAGAAGCATTCTCTCCTACTCCCAATCCAATCAAGCCCGGCTCGTATGATAAGTGCCAGATGACACAAGTTCCGATTCCTGCATTTTCAAAATTGAAAGAATTACTGTTTGAAATTTCTATAATATTTCCTGCTGGATCTGTTACTAAATATTGTGAATTAGTTCCAGCGTTTCCAGTCAAGGTAACATTGATAATATCATCCACTCCATCGTTTACACAAATGTAGATATCCGATCCAAGTGGTGTTGATATATTTCCTGCTTCTGTATCTTGTTTTGTAACTGTAATCTGATTAGATAAATCAAAGCAACCGGTTAAAGCTGAAGTATTTGATCCAATCGTTGCTCCACCTAAATTCCCTGCATATCCAAGATTGAAAATCTGACAAGTTCCTGCTGGGTAATTACCAAAATTAAAAGGAGGACCTGCAGGCATATCAATAATATTTCCTGCGATATCTGTAATCAGCCATACATTAGATGCACTGTTGGCATTTTCTTGGTTTACGTTGATAATATTACTTGTTCCATCGTTTCCACAAATGTTTGCAGCGTAGGTTCCATCATCCAAAATGATCAATCCAGCTTCTGCTTGGTTTCTATTTACAGTGATAGGATTTGATAAACCAAAGCATCCTGCAAGGTTAGCTGCATTTGCTCCTACTGTTGCTCCTACCAATCCACCATCATAAGTTACATGCCATATCTGACAAACTCCCGTTGGTGCATTTTCAAAACTAAATGGAGGACCTGCTGGTAACTCTAATATATTTCCTTGATCATCTGTGATGACCCATTGATTATTAGCTCCTGTTGCTCCCGTTACCACAGCATCAACTGGTGTTGAACTTCCAGTTCCTACACACACATCAATTGTTGATCCAAGTGTTGAGGAAATCGATCCAGCTGTCACGGTTATAACTGACATTGAAACTCCATTTGACAATTGATAACATCCTGTTAATTGGTTTAAGTTTCCTCCATTTACGAGACCACCCACAGCACCACTAGATGCAACGTGATGTACTGTAAAGTTCCCAGTTCCATAATTTCCAAAATCAAAAGTCGGAGATGATGATACATTGATGATCGTTCCTGTTCCATCAAGTAATACATATTGTGACTGTGCACCTGATGCACCAGTTAATGTATAGCTCACTACTCCTGATTGACCAGGAGAGCAGATCGTATTTATCGGAGCAGAAAGTGTTCCTGCAATTACCGTTGATCTTATTACCACTATTGAGTTAGATAAACCATAACATCCTGACAAACCTGAAATGTTTGATCCAGCAGCAATTCCTGTCAAACCAGCTTCATAAGTCAGCTGGTAGATATAACATGTTCCTTCACCAGCTCCTTCAAAATCAAATGGCGGTGTAAGATTAGTTTCTAAAATATTTCCAGTAGCATCAGTAACAAGCCATACATTATTGGCTCCAGTATTTCCTGTTACAACCACGTCAATCGGGTCAGCAACACCATCTCCTACACAAATACTTATCGTACTTCCCATTGAAGAACTAATTGCCCCTGGTGTAATATTAGCTGTGCTGATTGTTACTGCATTTGATAATGCCAAACATCCGCTTATGTCTGAAAAAGTACCACCGATTGATAAGCCTCCTAGACCTCCATTAGATGATAAGTGATAAATTCTATATGATCCTGGTGAATAAAATCCAAAGTCAAAAGTCGGTGAAGTAGAAACTTGTACAATACTTCCAGATCCATCAACCAAAATAAATTGTGAAACTGGAGAAGTTACTCCAGTTACATCAATACTCAATGTTGTCTGTCCTCCTGCAAGGCAGATTGACTGAGATGGTGTTGTTATTGTTCCTGCCGTAAAGCTTTGTCTTTCGATTGAAACGGGATTGGATAATTCATAGCATCCAGAAAGTCCTGAAGCATTCAATCCAACTTCAGCACCTGTAACTCCACCTGTTGAAACTAACTGCCATACCAAGCATGTGCCCGGTCCTGCATTGTTAAAATCAAAAGTTGTTCCTGTCTGTGTTTCTAATATATTTCCTGACTCATCTGTAATAAGATAAAGTACTGTTGTTCCAAACTGATTGCCTGTTAAGTTTAATTCGTAAACGGCATTTGTATTATTAAGACATACAGAAAGTGCAGTCTGCCCATTAATATCAATAGATGAGGCTGAAACGCTTGTTTTGTCTACAAGAATTGAATTTGATAAACCGATGCATCCAGTGACATCAAAAATGCTTTCCCCTATTGTTAGATTTGTTTGCCCAACTGAAGAAAGGTGATATACATAACATAGTGGCTGATCAACATCCGTAAAACTCAATGGCAATTGGTTTTGCACAGATATCACATTATTATTTGCGTCAGCGATAATCCACTGTTCAGTTCCCGCATTACCTGTGAGTGTTGGTGATAATGTTTCATTTGATCCCTCACAGATTGTAAATGTTCCTGTACCATCTGGGGTAGAAATTGTCCCAGCAAATACCTCATCTCTTCTTACTGTAATTCCATTAGAGATCACATAACAACCTGCTATATCTGTAATATTATTTCCAACAATTGCACCTGACAATGCATCTTCATAATGGAATTCATATAGTAAACATACACCTGCTCCTGCAGTAGCAAAATCAAATGGAGGACCACCAGCTGGTAGATCCAATATGTTTCCAACTGCATCCGTAATAACATAAGTTGAATTAGGCGCATCTCCACCGACTGACTCAATGTCAACCATTACAGGATCACCTGAATTGATACAAAGTGTCACTGAAGTCTGCCCATTGGTCGTCAATGACGAAGGCGAAATTTCAGCTTTGGTAACATTGATTGGATTTGACAATGAATAACATCCTATGATATCAAAAATTGATTCTCCAATTGCAAAATTCTGCAAGTTACCAGCTGTTCTGATAACATATATCTGGCATTCATCAATCAGAATATTTGCCAAGTTCAATGTATTTGTTGGCTGTGATTCCAAAATAATTCCTTGGCTATCAGTTACTAAATAAACGATACCTCCTTGACCACCTACTACATTTAAGGTAACAATACCCGATGCAGCAGATCCGCATATTTCTATTTGTGTAGCTCCGTTAACATCAATTGTTGCAGGGCTTGTATTGTATACATCTACTGGCACTGGATTTGACAATCCATAACAGCCAGTCATTGAAAATAAATTCTCACCTACTGCAGGTACAATGTTTGGATCTGAAGTACTTAGGTGATAGATATAATTTGTCTCAGTTGATCCTGTAAAGTCATATGGAAAAGGATCATTGATACTGATCACATTTCCAGAAGCATCTGTAAGAATCCAATAATTAAATGCACCTTGATTTCCCGTTACTGCTGGAGTAACTAAAAAATCTGTTGCATCACCACAGAACTCAATAGCTGTTAATCCATTGGCCGTAATAGAACCAGACATTGCTAGCTGTCTATTAATAGTCACTGGATTGGATAATTCAAAGCATCCTTGTATTCCAGAAATGTTGTCACCAACATTTGCGCCAAGCAATGAACCTTCATGTGCAATTAAATATACATTGCATACACCAGCTCCAGCATTTGTAAAATCAAAAGTTGGACCTGCACCAGGTAGTGCAAGAATATTTCCATCAACATCAGTGATCACATAAGTTGTCAATGGAGCATCTGTTCCGGTGCTTAAGAATGAAACTGCATTTGAAGCAGCACCATTGATACATAGATCAGTTTCTGTTGCCCCACCATATGTTGTCAAGTTTCCTGCAATGAAAATACCATCTCCACATTCAGAAACAATTTTTAAGTCATCAATATCCCAAGCTTGAATACCGTAGCCATTACCGATAAAGCAGTATGGTAAGATTTCAAAGCTGAAGTTAGTTGGAGTATTTACTAAGAAAGCTGGATTGTTGGAAAAATCAAACTCTTCCAATGTCCATTCCTGCGTTGTCTGGATGCTTTCTTGATGATAAACCTCTATCCCATCTGCAAAAACAGTCATTGCATATCTTGTAGGATAGTTATTTGGACCAGAGATTCCGTCCACATAAGTGAAAGTCTCTGGAGCTAATTCATAAAAAGAAAGTGAAGATAATCTACCGACACCCGTTAGGTTATCCGGTGTTACCGTCACATCAAATCTCAATGCCTCTGCCTGTCCAGTCTTATAAAAGCAGCCTGCATAAGAATTGATACACATTGCAATACCTCCATCATGTCCCGGAGCACAAGAGTGTGTATTTTCAGTAGGTATGTTTCTATATAAGGTTGGATTAACCATAGATAAAGAAGTACAGCCTTCAGAATTAAAAATAGTAGGTACAAATTCTTCATAGCTTTGATCAGTACCATCTAAGAAATTAGAAGCACAGTTTTCAAAATCCCAGTGGATATATGAAGGATTTCCTGCCATCAAGGCATTGGCGCTTAGCATTAAAAGTAGCGCGAATACGGGTTGTAATAATCGTTGAGTCATACTTTTTAGTATCTCGAATTTTTCAAAAAAAAATAATAGAATTCAATGTGTGTTAAGAGTCATGTTAAAAACTAGTTTAACATGATTCTTTTACTGTTTTGTGCGGATTGATAGCATATTAATGCTGCTAATGAAAGCATAGCCATCGGTTTAACTAACTGGGATTAGGTAAATTACGCATAAAGATAATATTTAATATGTTATAACCAAAGAAGGCGCTCCCTGACCAAAGGGAACGCCTATACTTTCCAAACTGCTATGAATCTTTTTAGATTACTTCTATTGATCTGTTTAGATCACAAATCTTTTTATTTCTCTTAGCATAAAGCTTTTCAATTTACCTGCCGCATCCAATGCAATACTTGCATCTGTTGGAAAAGGCAGTGGATTGTGCTTTAATCTTCCCCTCGTCTGGCTACTTAAAGCTCTCTTATCTCCTCTGAATGTGCAGACAAAGTCATTAAAATCTGAGGTTACATTAAAGTTCTTACTGTTTAGTTTCTCAGTGGTGCGAGCGTCGTAAAACTTGATTACTCCACCTACATTTGCTGATTTTGTTCTACTTATTTCAAGGACATCTGCATGTATCCAGACCATTCTTGCCTTCTTAATATCATTCCCCAAAGTGTCTTTTGCTACATTACCGTTACTGTCATAGAAATATTCCCATCCATCCTCTATTTCTTTACTATCCTGATATTCCTTTACAAACTCTCTTTCCGGACTTACGTGGAAGTTTGTTATTTCCATTTCTGCAACCATGTCAATCTCCGCATGTGAAGGCTTTACTGTAAAGTATTCTGTCCATCTGTCATTTAGTGCTTTTACATTCAATGCAAGTAGAGCTTCTTGGAAACCGACTGGCATTGCTACCAATGATCTGTTTTCTGATCTCACCATGATTCTAGTCGTTCCTAAAAACAATGCTTTTTCCTTTAAGCTTACGATATCCTTGTAGTGCCTGAAGTGACTTGCTACATTTTCAAGATGTGTGAAAGCATTTCTTGCTGCCCACTTATCTCCTTTCTCGGCTTTCGCCAAATGTTGACTCGCTACCTCATAGTGATATGCTGCTGCTTCCTCTCTAGTCTTGGCAATGAGGCCTTCTACTTTGATAAACTTGAATTCAGCTCTGTATCCATCCTTCCCTACTAGTGGTAACAATGGCAATAAAGCCTCTTGTCTGTATTTTATGTTTGTGTAGATATCAAGTACTCGATCATAATTTTCTGGACGATTTTCATCTGTCAAGAATGTCGCTCTATCCATGTCTCTTTTCAAAGCTTTGTGATAAGCCACTTCCAATAATTTAATCTTTTTAGTCGACTTCTTTTTATCTCCCTCAATTTGTCTTGTGGCAATTGCAATTGCTGTTTCATAATCACCTCGTTCAACTGCCTTGTTGATAGACTGGCAGCTACTGAGGAAGATGATCGTGGTCAGTGCGTATAGAATCTTTTTCATAGCTGATGATTTAAAAGTGAATAATGTGTTGTTTTACATTAAGTCTTTATAAATCACCTAAAGGTTAACTAGGAAAGGTGGATTTAGGGTTTTATTAACTGGATAGAAGGCAATTTAGCAGTTTGTTAACGATGTAAGGGGTGGTAATAAGGGTTGGTGTACTTGAAATATGCCTCATCGTTATCTTGATTACATCCGCCAAAGGTTCTGATGAAATAAAAAGTAGTAGGGCCGCATCTGTAACTGATGAATCACGATTAAAATTCATGTTTAAATCACCGAGATGTCAGTGTTCTTATTTTGGAAATGGATCTTAAGTTTTAAACAAACCTCTCGTATTCATCGAATGCTTAATCGCTGGCTGTCAATACAAGTTCTAATTCTCCACCTATTCGTTGTCATATAGTGTGAAAGTCTAGCACAAAAACATACTTTAGGACAAATTCTTTTTACATATTAGTTTTTTTGCTATATAAACCATATTTTGCAGTGCAAACAAGTATAGTGATACAATTAAATGTCACTAACTAACTTTAAACAAAAAAATTATGGCTACAAAAAAAAGAAAAACATTAGACGCTAAGTACACAAAGACTCAAATCGTCAATCAAATCGCAGAAGAAAATGAGCTTTCAAAGCAGCAAGTAAACGGTGTGCTTGAATCATTGGGTGAAATGATCCAGCTTCACATTAACAAAAGATCTGTCGGAGAGTTTGTTCTACCTGGCTTACTTAAAATTCAGACTGTTAAGAAGCCAGCAACAAAAGCTCGCATGGGAATCAACCCATTTACCAAGGAAGAGCAGATGTTCAAGGCTAAGCCTGCATCGACTGCTGTAAAGGTACGTCCACTAAAAAAATTAAAAGAGATGGCCAACTAAAATTGGTTAACCTTATAATATTTTAAGAAATTTATGGGAAGGGCTTTAAGCCTTTCCCATTTTTTTTGTCTTATCCTCTTATTGTATTGAACTATATTTTAATGTGTTTTGAATAACCAATGGATCTATCATTTTCATATGGCTACCTCCCGGCATTTGCACTCATTTAAAAATCATTTTTATGAAAATGACCCTGAATAAGGCTTAAAACATCCACTTTGTGTAAAAAAGCTCATGATTTTCAAGCAAATATTTATTTTTTCACATTTGTTTGTCACAAATCGCAACTTCTGCCTATTATACTAATAGAATGCTTTCCATGATCACTAGAAAATTCCAAATACTATCAAACACTACATAGTACAAGCTAATTCCAAACGTAGATTTATATTAATTACGATTGCTATTATTGCAAGCTATGTTACTGCACTTCATTCTCAAACGAATTTATCTAGCTCCTTTCAAGATAAAGTAACCACAGACTCAAGACCCAACTGGATCAAATTCCAAGAATTAGCTTATAGCAAAGATCAGGTGCTTGAATTCATAAATCAGGACGTACCTGCTGATTCAAAAACTGAATTGATTTTAATCAATGCAAGACAAACCCAAACGAATAGTTATTTCAATCATTATTTACAGAGATACAGGGGCCTACCAGTAGAGCATTACGATTGGCTTATTCATGAAAAGCAAAATAAAGTTTTTTTGGCTCAAGGACATCAAATTATTGCGCCAATAGATAAGGACCCCAAACCGATTGTACCAGAATCATCTGCTTTGGAGTTTGCCTTGGACGGAATTAAGGCTGAAAAATATGCATGGGAAATTCCTACACTGGAAGCAGAAATAAAAATAAGCCAAAATGATTCGACTGCGAGTCATTTTCCAAAAGGTCAATTGACTTGGGTTTCTCCTGATTACACGAAGCCGTTAGAACTTGCATATCGTTTTGATGTATATTCAGTGATTCCTTTTAAAAAATCACTCATCTATATAAATGCAAAAAACGGAAGGCAGATAAAAAGCATCCAAACAAATCATGAAGGTTGCTTTGAACACACAAAAGAATGTACACATAAAAGAAAGTCAAATAATCTCAATGAATTACCGACTACAAATTATACAACAGCGACAGCTCAATATATTATTTTAGAATCAGGTGAAGTAAATATTCCTTCCTCACAATTTGAAGATCATTTTATTCTAAAGGCGGATAACTTAGGACCAACTGAAAATCAAATTATACATACTCTAAATGCAAATCAAGGGGTAGACTTTTCCAATTTAACCGAATTTAATGATGATGATAATATTTGGTCACAACATCCTGTCCCGGTTGCTGCTCATTGGGGAGCGATCCAATCCTATGATTATTTTCTAGATAATTTTGATCGACATAGCTTTGATGATCAGGGGACTCCGATTACAACGATTGTTCATTACGGAACTGATATCACCAATGCCTTCTGGGATGGAAGTCATCTGATATTTGGAGATGGTGATGGCTTCAATTGGGGACCATTGACATCACTCGACATTGTTGCTCATGAATACATGCATGGAGTAACTCAATATAATGGCTTGGGTGGACTCATTTATAAAAATGAATCTGGAGCCTTGAATGAGTCATTTAGTGATATTTTCGGATCAGTCATAGAGTTTGATAAACATCCGGACGGAGGAGATTGGACAGTGGGTGAAGATTTTGATTTTGCACAAAACGAAGGATTTAGAAATATGCAAGATCCACATTTGCAAGAGCATCCTAAAGCATACCTAGGCCAATTTTGGCATGATGGTGAAAGTGATAATGGTGGTGTACATTCCAATAGCAGTATACAAAATCACTGGTTTTATTTGATCAGCAATGGAGGAAGTGGAATTAATCAATATGGTTTTGAATATAACATCAGCCCTATTGGCATTGATACAGCTGCTCAGATTTGCTACCATAACCTAACGCACTACTTGACGCCAAATTCTACTTATCAGGATGCTTATGATGGCTCCTTGTTATCAGTAACTGAATTATATGGAGAAATAGACTCTAATTTAATCATGTACAACAACATTATGGAAGCTTGGTGTGCGGTCGGATTAGGAAGTGGCTGCGCCCCACATATTGAAATCACCAGCCCTACTCTTGAGGAAGTAGTTCCTGGAGGGATGACATATAATATTAATTGGAACACCAATCTGATTTCCCCTACTACAAATTTAAAATTAGAATATACCGTAGATCCAGCAACTGATCCATTTGCAGTTTGGGAATTGATCGCAGGAAATGAAATCAATGATGGACACTATATTTGGGAAGTACCAAATCATAATGATACTATTGTAAATATTCGAATTATTGATGAGGGAGATCCAACAAATGCCAGGATTGCCAATAAAGATATTTTTGGCATAAGCGAAAGTTTCATTTTGACACCTTGCCTTTCAACCAACACTTTGGAAACTGTTAGTAATTCATTGGTTGACTCGTTAGTCGTTATTGAAAGTAGCGGTACAGGTATCGACCTTCAATGGACTATAAATGATCAACTCGTCTCTACAGATTCAACCCTTATACATTCATTTGAAACAGAGGGCGTTTACAGTATAGGGTTTAGTTTAGTTGACACCATCCAAGGATGCACTCATACAGAGTCCTCCGATCATCATGTACTTGGAGCCAACTCAAGTTCATTCAACATTGAAGTAGCTGACTACTCAAGTTATTTTGCATATTCACAAGATATCATTGCCACGAAAGATGGTGGCTACTTATTTACCACTTTATTTCCATCTATGGTTTTTAAATTTGATCCTTTTGGTAATATGGAATGGAAAAGCGACATCTTACCTAGTCCTAGTTTTGGTAACTATAAGATCTTAGTAAAAGAATTGGCCAATTCAAATGCATTGGTAGTCATGGCACATTCTGAAACGGAAATACCCAACGCCAATGACCAGATACTATTTATAGAAATTGATGGAATGGATGGAAGTATATTGGGAAATACTTCCAATAGAATTGGTTTGCCAACTGGGAGATTATTACCAAAACAGATTATTGAAAAAGATTCTAGTTTTATCATCGGTGGTACGTACAAGCATCAAGCTGAACAAAATATTTTCTTTGTCGAAGTTGATAAAATAAATTTCGAAATAGATAACCAACATTGGATTGGAGATGATGATCTCAAAGATTATTATGGTGATCTGATACCTACTAGTGAAGGAGGATTTTTACTTGGATGGATTCAGACAGGTCAAGGATCATCACACTATGCTGTAGCCAAACTTGACTCAGACTTTAATCTTATATGGCAACAAGGAATAACTCCTCCTGGGATCCCTCCAGGATTGAAATCAAGAATCAATCTTAGTGAATTACCAAATTGCGGCGGATTCATGGTTATGGCAACTCCAAATGAGTCAACTCATAGTTCCTTGCTAAAGTTAAACCTATATGGCAATATACTTTGGGGCAAGAAGTTTTTGGCAAAATACAATACTGGTGATCAGTTAATTTCTTTTCATAAAATGATTGACGATCAACAAAATGGATTATCCTTAATTGGTTCAAATCGATTGAATATCAGCACAAATACCTATCCCGAAAAAGTAGATTACCAACTCGCCAATATAAACTATGAAGGCAATATCGAATGGAATACAAAAGTAAAATCACCAAACACAGTTATGCCATCAAATGCTAACTACAACCTTTTTACGGTGGACATTGAAAACACATATGAAGGTGGATATGTGTTCGCACTTCCACAATACAATGGTACACAAACCAAAATCATGAAGGTGGATGACAAAGGTGTGGATGGTTGCTCAATGACTCAAAACCAAATAGAAGTAGAGGACATAAATAGCTCTTTCAATATAGACATGGAGATTACAGCCATATTAGCCGACAGCCTAACCATATCTAGCAACATCAATTACTCATTTGAACATGGAGAACTACCCATTGTAAGTGAAGAGCCCTTTTGTGGAAATATAGCTAATGATTTAATCGCTTCATATATACTAGAAAATAAAACCATCTTTCTTGGAACAACTCCTGAGGTTACTGATATTTCAAGAGCCTCAACAACTCAACACTGGGAATTGAATGGAGAGGAAATACCATTTCCTTTTGAGGATTTCAACACTTTGGGTGAGTTTGAGTTAACTTTAGTCGCCACAGATAGTATTCAAACAACTTCGGAAAGTAAAATAATCCATGTAATTGATTCTACCTCTTGTTCATTGGAATGTGACATGGTTTTAGACTTTCATTATTCTCAAAATACAAGTTGCCCGGGTAGCTCCGATGCTTTTATTAATAGCCAAGTAAACTCTGCTATCGGAAGAACTTTTGAATATTTTTTATATGATGATCAAGATAGCTTACTTACCACTCAAGCAACAGGATATTTTCCAGATTTGATTGCTGGCAGCTACAGTGTCTCCGTAAAAGCACACAATGACCTACAGTGTTTCTTGGATCTAGATACGATTGTAATATCATCTACCATAGACACCACTCTGCCCAATGCTGTTTGTGCAAGCGCTGAGGTGAATTCTGCATTTGTTCATGGCACCAATGGCTTGCCGTATGGTCATCCAAACTACATTTCTGAAATGAGTGCAATCTTTGGTACAAACTGGCATCAGCTAAAGTATGATGCTGTCAACCCGTCAATATTATTTTCGGATAGTTACAACTACGTCCATTTAGAAGGAAGTGCTAATAGTGCCAATGAACTAGAAGAATTTTTATTGGAAAATCAAAGCATCATAGAAGAATGGGTCTCTGCTGGTAATTCAATTTTCATCAATGCAGCACCCACAGAAGGCGATGGAATTACCCTTGGATTTGGTGACGTAGAATTGATTAGGACATTTTACAATTATGCAACAACAGATGAGTCTAGTCATCCAATTTTTAATAGCCCAAATTCAATAAATAATTTGGAGTTCTCGGGAAGTGTTGCGGGAGGCGCACTCTTGATTCCAAATGATATCGAACACACAGTTTTACTAAAATCAAATCAAGATAATCCACTCTTGGTACATATGGAATGGGGATCGGGAAATGCTTATTTAGGAACTTTAAACCTGAGTGCGTTCTATACGCCAGTTAGTGATGGTGAGAACTTAAGAAAAAATATACATAGTTATTTGAATTCGTTGACCATCCCCACCGTCAACTCACCTTTTCCTTTAGAGATCATACAAGGAGATACTATTCATCTGGGATTGAATGATATTGACCTCGGTAGTTTCGATAATTGCCAACTAGATGAACTTTCACTAAACATACAAGAAATCACTTGTGAAAATGAAGGTCTTATTGATATAATTCTCAGCGCAAGCGATGCTTCCGGGAATACCGCCACTTGTGTTACTAAAATGGACGTACATACCATCATTGAGGAAGAACTAATTCAAGACACAATATGTTTAGGTGTGCAATATTATTTTAATGGTGAATATCTGGAACAAGCAGGAATATATGAAATGTTTATAGATGAAGAAGGCATGTGTAATGACAGCTTTACAAGTCTTGAACTTGTAGTAGAATATTGTGGTGATTGCCCAGATGATCATTTGATTATCAATGACTCCCCTATTGAAGAAGGTGATTATGTTGCTAACAAGACTATACATTCAATGGGAACAGCTAACCAAGATAAGATATCGTTTTTCGCTCAAGATTCAATCGTGATGTTGCCAGGATTTTCAATTGAAATAGGAACAGAATTTACAGCAAAGGTTCAATCTTTTACCTGTCCAGAATAGTTTAGTCGCAAAGTGATGACAGCATAAGTATATCAATTTAGTTTCAATATTTTACTTAGCATCCATTTTTCTCCATCAAATAACTTCAAGAAATAGATTCCCTCTGACAATCCGGATAAATCAATTTTATTACTTTCATAATGTGTCGCAATCGTATTGCCGTAGATATCAATTAAATTAATCTTAGAAATAGTAAAATTGGTTTTTATTTCAACCGATGACCAAGTAGGATTTGGAAACACACTTAGTTCATAATCGATTAATTCTTTAGTATTAGAAATATCGTTTTCATATACTTCCAAATTATCAATTTGCAATTCGACATATCCTTGTGAATTACCTTTAGTTGTAAAACTAAGATTGATTATATCAAAATCTCCACTAAGCAGTGGAAGGTTGATCGTTACAAAATCGCCATTTGTATCAAGTCCTGCTCCCCATTCTTCAAATAAGATAATGGGCTCATTATCGCAAGTTATTAATTCGATTAACAAAGTATCTCCACCTATAATATCACTGTTATCACATTTATAATCAAAAACTAATACAGGTTGATCCAAATCACCAACATCAACTCTGTAGATCATTGTACTATTCTCATCAAAATGGATTTGCTCAAAAGCCACTCCAGCAATTCCAAGATTCCATTTATATACAGACTCCCCTATTAATTGCACATATTTCCTTTCTATATCTTCATTAAAATCATCAAGAAAAGGAGCGACAATGGACTCATTTGAATAATCAACAACACAGATTTTACTGCGATAATATTGACGACCATCTGGATAGGTCATTATGAGCTTGATTGTATATTGACCATAATCAGAATAAAAATATTGAGCATCTACCCCCACCCCATCTATTATCCCATCTGAATCAAAATCCCATTGATAATCTACACTAGTATCTACATTTGCCACACGAGCGGAAAGAGAATACCCTTCTTCACACATATCGACTCTATCATAAATTACAAATTCCATTTTTGGAGTTTCATAACCATATGAAATAATCTTTTTAAAAACACTGTTGGTCATCAACACAGATTGCAAATGAGAGAAATCATTCCGACATCCATGTGCTCCATAGTAAGACATAATGTTACTTACATCCGTTTCATAAACATCCCCGTTTATATCAACCAGATCGATATCATAACCTAGCTCATCTTCATAGGTTCCTTCCCATACACAATCAGAACTTACCATCTCTCCTCTGTTTGGGTCCGCTGGTGTATCGCAGATAAGATCGCCCGCAGTTTCACAATTACTTCCATTTACAAGTTCTACACCACTTGCAGTATCATGAGTATGTATTAAACCTAATTCATGGCCTATCTCATGGGATATTGTTCCTGAAGGAATACAATTATATCTAACAATAACAGTGGAAGGTAATATTTTAGCAATTCCACAAAGTTGAGCTGTTCCATATGTAATACTATTAGCGACAATAATATCTATTCTGTTATGTTGAAATGCTTGATAAAGGATCTCTTCATTATTGTCTATCTGAAAATCGTACACTAAATCTTCATAAATAAACAATGGATCTTCTGCCAAATAAAAATGTAATCCTCCAGGCATAAAATGAGAAGCAAGACTATCTATAATTTCTTCTACAAGGCCTTCATAATAAACAGAAGCACTATCCGTTTTCATTAAAAATGTCAAGGCAACAGGAATACTTGTCAACCCAAGGTCATGATCCCCATTTAATCCTGAAAGTACTTCCATTACATTTTCAGCATACATCGGATCCTTTTCAAATTCACAAAACTTAATATCAGATTGGCCTAATACTACAGAGGAATAGATTAAAGTCAAGGTCAATATTAAATAGTATTTCATTTCTTTATTTTTAGCCTAAAGATGTACTCTCATCAATAGTAGCTATTAACTTACTATTTCGTTGCACACATAAAAACAAAGGCTCTGTAGATTACTCATGTCAAGCAACAATTTATTTTCCCAAAGTCCAACTAATTATTTTATTGATTGCTTCTTCATTCATCGCATAAGAGGAAGCAGATTTATCAGTCAACCAATGATCTACATTTTCAATAGTCGTGGTTTCAATATTTGGATTACCCAATTTTTCTATGACCAATCTTTCATTTGTACTACCAACACGTTTATCATCAGTTCCATTGATGAACAAAATTGGAACTGTACTGACCTGGTAAGTCTTTTCATGTTCCTGCTTCATCAAATCTATTACCACCGGGTTAACAATGTGGCGAGCTTTTTTGAAACCCATTTGCTTCATTAAGGCCTTTGCTTTTTTCTGTGTTGTCTTAAAATCATCTTCGACCAACACGATATTCATCAATGCATCTAAAAAGCCAATTACTTCTTTTGTGGATTTATTCTTAACACTAAAACCTCCATCAGTAATTTCAACTGCTTGGTGCTTCATGAAAGCTGCATTATTTTCAACTGGAGTACTCATCTGTATTAAAAAATCAAAATCACATCCTTTCCCATGAGCCCCAATAGATGCAATACCTCCCAAACTGTGGCCTAATATTCCGATTTTTTTATCCGTTAATTCTTTTTTCTTTCTAAGTTCATGATAAGCATAAACTACATCATTAATCAAACAAGATGCTGTATCATCAAATTTCCCATCAGACTTTCCAGTACCTCTATCGTCAAATCGATAGACAGCGATATTGTGTTTTAGAAAATTTTCTGCTATTAAAAAATGCGCATGCCTAGTATTTTTTCCACTTCCTGGAACAATCATTACCACTTTTTCAAATCCTACTTTTGGGTAAATTAAAGTTCCTGAAAGTTTTACGTCATCTTCTGCATTGGTAAATGAAATCTCTTTGAATATTAAGTCCTCTGATTGACTAATTTTTTGCTCATTTTCAAATATAGTTTGGGCAGAAATGCACTGAAAAAATAGCGTAAATAAAATTAACTGAATTAGTCTCATTTTTCTAATCGTTGTTATTCATAGTTGGATCCGTTGACCATCTAATTTAATAAGAAACTCTAAGCTTATTAGGATTTATGAGTGTTTTAATCTTTTGCTAAATTTATAACATAATCTCTCACCACATCTACCTTATTTAAATAATCATCAATACTTTGAAAGACATTGTGTTCAGGTAAAATTCCTTTTTCGTCAGGCAGCAGCGCTCCAGAAACTCGATTTTGGTTATTGGCAGAATAAAATTCTAATCGGGTATTTTTAAGTTTGAATATTGTCTGTCCGGCTGTACAGAATTGATTAGAACCAAGTTCTTCACCAACAATGGTTCCCAGCTCCAAGTTTTTCACCATCGCCATAAAATGACCAGTTGTAGACTTACCATAACCATCTATTAAATAATATTGATTCCCTCTGAATGCATTTTCTTTTGGCAAACGGATTCCGCCTCCATTGATCCTTACATTGTTTGAAAAATAGGTAAAAGGTTTATCTACTAAATATTGGAGTAAATATATACTAGCCTCTGGAGCTCCACCACCATTCTCTCGAACATCAATAATTAGGTTTTTTATGTTTTTCGCATTAATCTCTAAAAAGCTTTTATCCATAAATTCAACAAACTTGTCATAATTATTCCAGCGGTAAAAATTGAATGAAAAGATTGACAAAACAGCAGTTTCATTATCGACTATTTCCAAGCACAATGGTTCTCCACATCCCACAATTGGGCTATTCATTACCGGAACTTTATGGGATTCAGCTTTCAGGAGTTTAATTGGATCCTTATCTCCTTTAATTTTCACAATGAATTGATCCGGGAATTCCAAAGCATATGGAATTAAACTGGTAGACCATTTATTAAAAAAAAGTCTTTTCGTTGTTTTGATCAATCCTTGTGATTGAATATGTTTATAGATATCGTCAATTAATGACGTGACAGAAATGCCATTAATACTTGTAATCTCATCCCTCGCAGATATCATGCTTTTATTACTACGAGGGTCAATGACATATAAAGATCCATCAATAAGCGCAGTCTGTACTGGAAATCGTAGTTCTGTCGGCAGCATTTCATTTTCTATATCAAACCTTCCCATGCCTGAATGAGAGCAATTAACATTAGCTAAAATCTCATTGCAGTGCCATCTAAAAGCACCATAAGTTGTCTCATTTGTAATCAGTGCTTTCTTTTCTTCTACTGTACTCCTAAAATCTTTTTCTGACGTAAATTTAAATATACCTGGATGAGTTTTTATTAATTTTTCGCTAAGGTCATCTAAGTCTTCCAAATAAGCCTGAGCAGCATAAACCTTTGTAAATAACTCTGAGGGTGTTTCCTTCTTTTTATTAGGATACTTAATCCTTTCAATATAGTCTTCGGCATTATAGTTATCAGGATTCATCGCTAATGATTTTTGATAAAATTTCAACGACTCCTCCATTTTATCTAAAGTAAAATAAGCCTCTCCTATACTATCATATGCATTTGCCGACTCAGGAAACTGTTCAGCGATCAATTGAAAGATTTGCATCGCTTCTGTTGGTTGGTCATTCCAGAGAAAGCCATATCCATACATTGTAAGTTGATCTTCATTTTCAAAATTATATCCTTCAGGGTCTGACGCTTTTAGCTTTCTATAAAGTGACACTTGTTTCTCCAGAGATAGATGGCTATTTTCCTTAAGTATTACCACAATGTCTTGCTTGTTGGTATCGGATTTAACTGTTTCATTTTCAAAATGGGCATCAGTTTGTGCCTCAGAGGCAGTGTCACTTTTCCTTACACCACAACTTAGAAATATTGTACAGCTAACTATAGCCATACAAATCACGTTTCTAGTTCTTAATATCATATCATTAATTATTTTTTTCCTTAAAACCTTGTACTCAATTTAAAATGAAAGAGCAGTCCATCAAATGTATATATGTTTGATTTTTCGTGCCAAGAACTAATGTAAATTAATGTAAACTACCTTTAAACCATTGAAATTATGATTGGATATAGCTAAATTTGTGCTAATGAAATGTAAAAACTATTCTTTATTCGTCGTTACAATTATTGTGTCTTGTTTTCTATTTACAACAGCTTGCGCTCAAGACACTAGAGCTGATCGTCAGATCGAAATTGCTATGCGGACCATAGGACATGAGGTGATGCTTGCACATGGCGATACTACTTCACGAGTGCTACCAGTAAAACATGAAGGAGATGAGTATTTAATACAATTTGACACCGATTTTGTATTCCAGTCTTCAAAATTGATTGAAGCGGTGGATAAAGTAGTTAAGCAAACAGGATTGGCATCAAACTATCTCGTTGAGATGCAAGATTACCAAACGAATGAAATAATTTATAGCTATCAAGTGAAAGGAGAATTAGATCCCAATACCATTCCATGTGGGACTCGGGCGCAACCTAAGGCTTGTTATATTTTACGATTTTTAATCTTAGATGAAGATCAAAATACCCTGCTTGCCAATGTTAATACCAACACGATCTTAGCCATTTCAATTTTCCTACTTATCAGTTTTGGATGGTTTATTTATCAGGGATTGTATACCCATCAGAAAAAGTCAGAGCTTAAGCCAAATCAGCATACTATAGAGATTGGAAATTACGTGTTCGACTCTAGAAAAATGACACTTTCTTTAGCTAATCACAGTATTGTTCTCAGCGGCAAAGAATCAGACCTGTTATCATTTCTGTATTTGTCTGTTAATACAACAGTTGAGCGTGATGACATCCTTCGGAATGTGTGGGGTGACAAAGGAGATTATGTTGGTCGCACATTGGATGTCTTTATATCTAAACTCAGAAAGAAACTAGTAGATGATCCAAGTGTGAAAATTACTAATATCCGAGGAATAGGATATCGATTAGTAGTGGCTGACTGATCGATGGATTAATTTGAAGTCAATTTAAAATCAAGGTTTTACTGATTGCACTCCAACCCAGAAAAATAATTTAGTCCACTTAAAACTTTAAGTTAAAAAGGAATCTATGTTATTTGATGCTTCCGCAAATATTAAGCTCAGATTCAAAGCTAGACTTTTCTATTGCTCTGATTTACTTCGTAGAGAAATGATCACTTTAAAAATTAACAATCTACAAACTCAGGACGATAAATAGAACACCTTAGTGTGGTACCGTAGTTACTTATCAAATAACATGGATCAATATCCCGCAACATTGGGTGTTGATAAAAGCTTGTGCTATTTCACAGAAAGACATATTCTTACTACTCATAAGTATTACTTAACATTATTTTTCTCTATCTTAAGGTCAACAACCAATCAATTTAGACCGTGCTGCTAGTTCAACAAGAGAAATTGCACTTTAAAGACGAAAAGTCTGATAAAGTATATGAAGTCTACCTCTTCCACATCCAGGAAGATGAGTACGTCGTAAATTTTAAATATGGTAGAAGAGGCAAAAAACTCAATGAAGGCACCAAAACCGTTTTTCCAGTTTCCAAGGATCAAGCTGACAAAGTATTTGCTGAGTTAGTTATAAGCAAAACCAAGAAAGGTTATCATATAGTATCAGATTATGGTGATAGTCCAACTGAAATTATCGCTAAGATTACGCATGGTGAGCTTGAAGAGAATCCTGCGAGACCGGTCGTTTTATCTTATCTAAAAAGACGCGCACAAGGAGAAGTATTGACTACCAACTGGAAGCTTTCAAGAATCATATGGCGAGCGGGAGAATTACGGATCGATGATGCAGTTCCATACATCGCAAGCATACTTCCTCAACTGATAAAATTTGATTTATATTCTGCAATCTGGACCTTGGGTCGTATTGCAAACCCTGCATCTTTTAATGCATTGCAAGCTTTAAATGTTTCAGAAGGTCAACGTCACAACAACATATACATAGGTGCACTTTTAAACTGCAAAGACAATTCAACCATTGATAAAGTTATCGCATCGCTTCCTTCTCAATTAGGGGTGCTGTACAAGGCAGGAAATTATGATGCTTTCGCAAATATTTTATATGATTACTTGGGTTTAACCAAAGGTCAAGATGCATCATTTTTACTAGATGTTTATTACTTAAGCTTAAATAATAAAAAGCTAAAAAACATATTCATTCCAATCCTTCGGGAGGTACAATTGATTCCTGGAAATTGGAAATATATACGGTACATCTTTAAGGTAGCTGAGATGGTTGAAGATGGTGAGACATTTGGGACCATAGCTAGGAGCGTCAATCTTCAAAATGCATTTTACACCAAACCAAGATGGGGAAGCACCATATATTTAAATAGAGAAAGACTCGATCTAAAAAATGAAATTGGCTCACCTAATTCAAGAGTTGCCTTTTCCAATAAAACCAAAGACTTTTTCGTCAATCGTGTATTAAGAACATTGAGAAAGGCTGGTTACGATAGACAAGAATCATATTGTAAATTTGCTACAGGGATTTTAACGGCTTATTACACAGAGGACCAACAAAAAGAACGTACCTCCACAAGCCGTAATTGGGACCCTGAAACAAAAAGGTATATCAAAGAAACAAAGACCACTTATTTCATGTCTCATGTTCCTTATTTCTATTACCTATTATTCTCACGAGGAGAACGTTTTAAAATTGATCGTATAAAAAACTTCACCTACACCGGCGAAGCTTCACAATGGATAAAAAGAGAAGATAACTTCCCGATGATTTGGGATCACTACCCTTCTTATGTAGTAGATGTTTTAGTTGGTTGTAGACACAGAGTTCCTATGCAATTTGCTTTGCTCTTTCTAAAAGAAAGATCTGATGTAGACCAATTATTATCAATAGAATCATTGATCAAAATGGTTGATCATCCTTTTCCAGAAGTGCTCGAATTTTCCCTTGAGTATATTGAGAAAAAATACGATAGTAATAACCCTAATTTTGAGTTGGTTCAACGTTTGGTAAATACTGGCAATCCTAAGGCAGCACAATTGGCTATTAAATTGATAGACAAGAATAACGCCTCATTTATAACCAATGTGCCTTTTGTAAAAGAAGCCTTAATTTCTGAACATGAAGTTATTCATCATTGGTTGCGAACTAATATAAAAGCTAACAACTTTTCAGATAGTGAACAGCAATCAATTTTAGATTTCTGTTTTGATCATTACCTTGCCTTTGAAGGAGAGAATTTTAATACGCATTCAACGGACTCTTTACTTGAGATTTTCAAAGAGC
Source organism: Devaleraea mollis (assembly GCA_032361265.1). Classification (NCBI taxonomy): domain Eukaryota; phylum Rhodophyta; class Florideophyceae; order Palmariales; family Palmariaceae; genus Devaleraea; species Devaleraea mollis. The sequence continues at coordinate 40,151 of JAULCF010675690.1, read as the reverse complement.
AACTAAGTGAAACAGAGCCTGATCGGATTCTAGAAATGTTAGACCACCCTAAGAAGCAGATCAAGTTGTTAGGAGCCAAACTGATCAACATAAACAAACGTAAAGCAGATGAATGGCCTGAGAAGGTTATTTTGGGTTTACTATCATCAGAATTCAGTGAGATTCGTGAGGAAGGCATGAAGTTATTTGCCAGTCTCTCCGATGAACAACTAATGCAAAAAGATTCCTTGATTGGCAATCTTGCGTGCAATGAGCATCAAGACTTACGCCTGAGAGCAAGAGAGATTATCGGCCGGCTTGCACCTAGTAATTCTGAGTTTGGAAAATCAATCTTCCTTAAACTATACAATGCACTCCTAGAAGTAAAAAGAAAAGTTGAAAGTGATGATATTGATGAAGCAGAAGATGAACGTCCAACGGATATTTATACCACTATAGAAATGCACCTATTGGATCAAACGATGCATCTTGAAGATGATTTAGAAAACTTACTTTCAAACAATAATAGGGAGGTTCATCTATTAGCATCCCATTATATTAATAATCATGCGGATTTAAATAATTGGCCTGTTCGATCTATTGCTAAAATGGGTGGTCATGACATGATAGCCTTAAGAGTTAAATCACATACATTTTATAACGAGCAAGTCGATAAGATCAAATTCAATAAGTTTGATGCCATCAAAATATTTGATACCGATTGGGAAGATACTCGGGACTTTGCTTCTGAATATTTTGAAACTAATTTTGGCGAAAAAGAATGGGATCCTGAATTGGTTATTACTTTATGTGATAGCATTAGGCCAAAAACGCAAGAGTATGGCACACAGATACTATCTAAGTATTTTAAAAACGAAAATGGTGTGCGATATCTGACATCATTGAGCGAACACCCTGACCCAACAATACAGCTTTACACAACCAATTATCTAGATAGATTTGCGTTTAACAACAAGGTAATTTTAGATAAACTCAAACCATATTTCTTAACAATACTTGGATCTATCAATTCAAATAGAGTTGCCAAGTTAAGAGCGATTCATTTTCTAGAAAAACAAGCGAAAGAAGGAAAAGATCAAGCAAGATACGTGGCTGAAATATTCAATGAATTAATAGGCACCATGGCTGTACGTGAAAATGAAAAATATGTCGAAGTACTGAGAAGCATAGAACTAGCGCATGAAGATATTAATACGGACATTGAAATTGTTCCACTAGAAATCAGATATTAAATGGAGTTTAAGCATCTATATAAAGGAAAGTCTTCAATTGACCACAGCACGGGCAGTACAGGCATGTCATTTGCGCCCGACGCATTAAGAGAGCCAACATTCTTTAATGGGTTGTTGAACAAAAAAATTCCGTTTAGAGAAGCGATGTCAGCACTTCATCATATTGTTGTTTCTGACTTCAGATACCAACCGAAAGATCGAACTGCATATCTTGAATGGACAAAAAGCCAAGAAGATATATGGCTTTCAGAAGTTGCAGCAAGAAAAGCTAAAAACAAAGAATTACTAGAACAAAAAATTGAGGAATTAAAGACGATCAATAACGAATACTCTGAAGCGATGCGCCCTTTCAACAAAGCAAGGGGGAAATATTTCAACCATCTGCATGCAAGAGATTATGCAGCATGGGTTGTTTTGGATCCAGTGATAACTGTTCATCCAGATAGCTTATTTTTTGAATGTTTTAGTATGGATGAATCGTCTTATGGTAAGTTGAGTTGTAACTACAATGTTTTCAAAGAAGTCAATGACTTTAAATGTGGAACGACTAATATTGATTATTCAATTCCGCTTTATAATGAATTCCAAAAAATCAGAAATTACAAAGACACTTCCTTTAATATAGATCCGTCAGGATTTGAAGTAAAGACGGCCGATGACGATAGCTTTAAAGAAGTCAAAATTGATCTTCCGGAATCTTGGGTAAGAGGATTCTTGCAAGTTAGCTCGGCAATGACGATGAATAATTATCAATTTGATATTGATCCAGTTGATATGAGAAACATACTCTTTTTTATGGCTAGAAATAAAGAAGATAGAGGCCCAAGATCTATACGATGGATACTGAAGAAAGGAGAACCGGTTAAAGCGGTCATGGAACCCTGGAATAAGACGATCATTTGTGGTAAAACCATCTACCAAGGGCAGATGGAAGGTGAAGTAAGAATGTGGGGAAGAAGAAGACTTAAGTTACTTGAACGAATGTTGCCAGTTGCAAGAAAAATAAAAGTAAGCTTATTGGGCACAGGACTACCCTCTTTCTTTGAGGCTGACTTGGTGGACATGACCTTTACGCTTGGCCTATCTGGATGGACCAATAATGACTGGAGTAGATCAAGTAATTTTGACTTAATGATTCCTAGACACGAGACGGATGGACAAACGCAACAAAGTGTTTACTTGGCATTGAAAAAACATTGGTTTGCATCAACTGAGACTTTGTCCAAAGAATTGGGGCTAGACAAAACAGTTATTGCTTCAACCATGACCAATTTTATTCAAGAAGGAAAGGTTGTTTATGATCTACACGATCAAGTATATAGAATCAGAGAATTAACCAAGGATCCACTGCCAATGGATCGATTAAGATATAGAAATGAAAAAGAGCAGGCGGCAGCAATGCTGATTGACAATCAAAAGATAAAATACGGAAGATATGAGATCAAGCAAAATTCAATCATACATCAAGGAACTGTAGAAGAAAAAAGAACTCAACAGGTAATGATTGAAATTTCAGATGATGAGAAATTGATTCACGGAGAATGTAGTTGCCGTTTTTACGCACAAAATAAACTAATGCAAGGACCTTGTGAGCATATGCTTGCTCTAAGGAAAGTCAGTGCGTTTTTGGTCGAACAAAAAACAGGAATTAAAGAAGATTAATAAATTATAAATAAATAAAATTGTAGATTTGAAAAGATGGTAAGGGGCTGCAAAAATCTTGCATCAAGAATGGTGGATCGCCATTCGGGCTTGCTGGTTTGGACAGCGTCACAGGCCAGTTCTTTACTACGCAAAGAGACACCATATATGTCATTTCCGGTGCAACACATCGGAGATGTGAAATAACATATATGGTATCCTTTGCTGGAGTTGAACTCTCCTTATATCAGAGAGAACGAAGTATGCCCCTTCCATCTTTTTAATCTTATCAGGCAAAACTTATGGCTGAACAAGATTCACAAGAACGCAGAGCAGAAATAAGAAGACAGATCCGTCAGAGCTCAAGAAATGAATTCATTTTAAGTGAAATGAAACGTCTTGGTATGTGGCCTGATACTCAAGAGACTACGCTCGCCGAAAATATACTCAAAAAAAGAAGTGCTCTTCAGAAAGAAATAAGAGCGATCAACAAAGAACAATATCTTTACGACAATAAAGATACTGCCCTCAATCTCATTCGTAAAGACCGAATGAAACGTTCGCGTGAAGAGCAAAAACTAAATAAACAAAAAAGAATTGATGCTAAGCTTGCAAAAAAGAATTCACGCAGGCTAGCGATGACTAAGGATATAGATTATCTAGGTAAAGTATACTCAAGACAACTAAAAGAGAAAGAATGCGACCTAGAAGTACTTGCCAAAAACAATCTTCCCATCATACAAAATGTTGAATCACTAGCAAGAGAGCTTGAAATGTCGGTTAACGACTTAAGGTTCTTAAGCTACGAGAGAAAACTAAGTAAGGTAAGTCACTACATCACCTACGGAATCAAGAAAAAAAGTGGTGGGATCAGAAAGATATCAGCACCGATGCCAAAACTCAAAAGAGCGCAGCGTGCAATACTCGACAAGTTACTTTCTAGATTGACCATTCATCCCAATGCACATGGCTTTGTTCCATCACGTTCTATCGTAACGAATGCAAAACCACATATTGGAGAGGATGTCATCATCAACATGGATCTTAAAGACTTCTTCCCTACCATTACTTATAAGAGAGTATATGGCCTTTACAAGAAGCTCGGCTTTAGTCCTCAGATCTCCACCATCTTGGCACTGGTATGCACAATGCCTGAGGAAGAAAAAATCAAAGTGCATGGAGAGATAAGATTTCTCAACAACGGAAATAGACTTTTGCCGCAAGGCGCCCCTACCTCACCAATGATCATGAACATCATCTGCCGTAGAATGGATGCTAGATTACTTGGTATTGCCAACAGACTTGGCTTTAGCTATACACGCTATGCAGATGATATGACTTTTTCGGGATCAAAAGAAACGAGAGGAAAAATCAATAAGTTGATGTGGCAGGTCAAGTCAGTTATAAAGGATGAAGATTTCAAATTGCACCCCGACAAAACCAAGATCATGAGCAATGGTCAATGTAAGGAAGTAACTGGAATCGTAGTCAACGAAAAAGCAAACATTTCAAAAAAGAAACTAAAATCCTTCAGAGCATTATTACACCAGATTGAGAAGGATGGGATTGAAGGTAAAAAATGGGGAGAGTCGGCGGATGTATTGAATTCAATTGAAGGATTTGCTCGATATGTTTATATGGTCAATCCAGAAAAAGGCAAAAAATACCTTAAGCAAGTTAATGCCATCACCAATAAATATCGCCCTAAGAAGAAAAAACTATTTAAGAAGAAAGATGCATCTAATACTGAGTCTAGAACAAGGCCTGCGGGTAAAAAACCTTGGTGGAAGTTTTGGTAGTTTCTGTACTTAAACATATTGACATTGATTCCCTTTGAATTGTTGTCAATTTCCTTTTACAAATCTAGCCGTCATAATTTTGTCTTCAGCAATAAGCTGCAGATAATAAATACCAACTGGTAGGTCTAGCAAACAAACCTGACTTTTATACTCTTGTTGAAGCACTAGTATCCCCTTCTGATTATAAATTCGAATATTTTCCGCATCTATTTCTTCAGAAAAATAAAGCAGATCATTTACCGGATTAGGGAATACTTCAAAAGCAATAAGCTGAAGTTCAGTAGAGTTGGTTTCAATTCTACTACAGGGGGAATCATCGTTTATATAAACACCTTTTTCTGGATGCGAGAAACACCACAACTTATCTACATACCTTCCATCACACCATCCATTATCGTAATAATAAAATAGATTTGTCAAGCAACCTATCCCTTCTATCAATTCAAAAGGGTAAAGAGGAAAATCATAAAAAGTAACTTCACCTTCATCATTCTGCAAACCGGTATCTATGAATAATTTTTTAAAAACTTCACCACCATAATCAACAGTACCTATTGAATCAACGATAAAATAACTAAAATCGACACCGGTATCATATCCTTGCCACATTCTTACAGACAAGGTGTCTCCAACTTGAGCATCAAAGTTATATAACTGATGAAATGTAGAATCGCCTAAACGGTAATAGAATACCTCTTGTCCATCTTGATAAATGATATCTCTTACTGGTCTCTGAGTGCAGGTATAAAACTCACTTTCTAGAATAACACAATTTTTACCGTCAACGACAGTATCCTTACTTATCCAAAATTTTGCTGAATCGTATTCACCACCACCGAAGGTCCAAGTTCTATATTCCCAAGATGTCCCTGGTACCCATTCTATCTGCGCATACACAGAAGAAGTAAAAAAGGTAAAAACTAATGCAAAGAAGAAAGTTAAAACGATTGTTTTTAGTTGCATTTCTATCATTTGTAATTACCCTAAGATAGCTAAAAGAAAACTCATTGGCAAAGATAACAATGCTGTAAACCTTAAATCTTTAGCGCTGAAATCTATCTTTCCAGCAATCGTTTCACTAAACATGAGCATTACCGAGATGAAAACACAAGGCAACAATCTTAAGCCATCTATATACAAGCATTCGTGGCAAACTGAAGAGCCAATCGTTCCAAATATATCATCAGAAGAAACATCTTTTGCCCTATTCATCTCTCCTAAATTATAAAATAAAGAATGAACAATATTGATAAGATAAGCAGTAAAAAAAGCAAATACGAATAGAAAACTATACTTGCATTTATATTGAAGTACTCTGATCAATAAGAAAATCGGAAATACTATCGCAAAACCAAGTATTGCAATTGAGTCAAATATAAATCTTGAATTAATAATCAGTTCGATACATAAAACAGCAAAACAAACAATCACCAAAGCATACTTCATAAATATAATTACCTTCTTCACACCTGGATCCATCGTTCTACGATTTAGATTATTGGTTAAGAAATAATTGCTTCATATAATTCCTCAACATAATGCTCACGCTGCATTTCCCTCCCTAGCGCCAAAGTTTTTTCTTTATACGATTTATTTTCCAGCAAGTCTAAAATTTTCGGCTCAAGGTTACTACGAGTTATCTTACTGACACTCATACCCAAAGGCCCAAGGCCTTTTTTATGGACCAACTTATTCCAAACATACTGATCCACAATATGTGGAATGAGCAAGCTAGGACAGCCATACTTAATTGCTGAATGAACAGTACCAGATCCTCCATGCTGTATCACTGCATATAATTTAGGGAAAGCCCAGTCGTAAGGAATGCGCTCAACAAAGTAAAATAAATCTTGATCGTATGATTTTGGTTTCACCAATCCTCCAGCAGCAGTATTGATAATAGCGGGTATTTTATTTTTTTCAAGGATGTCAAGAATAACCTTAGTCTTAGCAGGTGGATCCTCATTGATCATGCTACCAAAAGTAACCAAGATCGTTTTTTCATGTTTAGTGAGAAATTCTTCTAGTGCTGGCTCTGGTTTCCAGTTGCTCGCTTTATTTCTCTCATGATAACCTAATACCTTTAAGTTTTCACCCCAATAATCTGGTCTCGGAAATAAGCTCGGCGACACTGCATAAATTGCTTTGTTGCTAAACAGTGCTTTTTGAATTTGCTTCTGCTTTATGTGCTTGGTTTGCTCCAAATACTTTAAAGACCCCATTATAGATTTCATCAGGCCATAATTACCTAATTTATAAGTTAGCTTATTGAGAAATGGCCCTAAATTCCTATTGATCATAATGTGTGCATGATCTTTTACATAATGCAAATATGGTATTGAGCTGATCAATATCGTTTTCTCTTTTTTGTCTAAACCCCAAATCACAGGATACACCGCTTTACTATGATGTATGATTTTATCTGGCTTTTCTCGCTCAATAACTTCATGCTGTAATTGCATCATCTCCGCATTCACTGATGACTGCATATCGATTAAAGTCTTATAAGCCTTTGCTTTTTTCCATCCAAAACTTCCACCGCCCATCGCAATCCTACCTGCCTCACTTTCTATTAAATCGATAAACTTCGTACCCAACGAAGCAAACTCTAAATCAGAATCCTCTGCAAGCTTCCTGAATTGCTCAGGAAATAGACAGATCACATGATGACCTTTGGCCTTCAGTATTTCACCTATTGCAAGGAAGGGCTCCATGTCCCCTCTTGAACCGATTGATGTGAGTATGAACTTCATATTTAACTTTTATTTTTTACTATACGGCAAATGAAAGATAGTAATTCCAAAATGAATCGGTGTCTGATTTTTAAGTAAAAAATCGACTACTCAATTCTTGATCAAAGCCAAATTACATTTTATAAGATTATATTGTTTTTAATACCCTAAAGAACTGCAGATGAATTTATTCAGATCAACGCAAAAAAAAAGCTACACAAAACGTGCAGCTTTTCAAAGTATTTATTTAAATAGGATTTTTTATTACAACCTTGCAAACTTCCCAAACACTTGATTTGTGCCATCTTGAAGTTTTACAATACAAAATGTATCAGGCCCAAACAAATCACTTATTACCTGTGCACTCATAATAAGTAATTCATTCTTTTTTCCATCAAAAATCAATTCCTGATTCATACTCATAATAATAATCGATAAATCATCAGTATCTGAATTCAATTCCTGATCTAGTTGATCAACCAAAGCGACTAACTGATTTTTTGCATCTGAATCTTGGACAAAATAAATAGTATCATCAGAGTTAAAATTATCAATACAGGTTTCATTATCTACATAAAACTCAGTACCTAAAACAACTTCAAAATCATCATTTAATTCAATATCCCCTTCCGCAAAAAAGTAAACTGGAACTGTCTCATCAATTAAGGCATCAGAAACGATTGTTCCTTCAACAGAATATGTATTCTGTGTTATTGTGCTGACTGTAATATTCACGCCATCACAATCAAAACAACCTTCATCCACAACCCCATCACAATCGTTATCTTCTCCATCACAAATTTCTGTATTTCCAAGAAAGTTATCACTATCAGTATCATCACAATCACCTCCACCTATTACCAATGGACTCCCAACCCATGTAGAAGAACTATAACTACACTCCACATGGCCATCACCATCATTATCTATTTCACTAATTGGAATTCCAGTTAGATTACAATCATTACGTTGTCCATCACAAATTTCAGGTGCGCCTGGATATTTTGTATCGTCTGTATCATCACAATCATTACCACCAATCACTGATGGATCTCCTGCCCAAGTTGCTGCATTATAATTACACTCTACATAACCATCACCATCATTATCCACTTCAATGGCTAGCAACACACTAAAGTTGCAATTATTAATCTTTCCATCACAAACTTCTGAGGCGCCAGGAAAAATAGTATCATCTGTATCATTGCAATCAGTATCATCAGCAACATATCCAAGTGGTAAAGTATTAGCCATTAACGTTGTATTAGCATCACCAAAATCGTCAGAATCAAAATCTCTATACCAAGTAAAAAGAGGCACCGTACAACTTCCATCATCGACAGTTGCCAGTGGATCATAGTTACCAGCAGTAGGATCTGTACATCCAAACACTGGCTCAACACCTGTAGAGAAAACAATTCCATAATCTTCAACCTGACTATAGGTAGGGTTCTCACATGATCCTGATATAGAACCTATATCATTAATTATCCTAAATCTAATGACTTCATCTTCCACAGGATTAGCTGCAGTAGTAAACGGAATCAAATAATTATTGCCTCCCCCAAGCGTAAAGTTCCCTTCTAATTCTCCCCCATCAGTAAAGTCACCATCATTATTATTGTCAATATATAACCTTAAGCCTGTACTACTACCTCCTGAAGTCGAAATAATGATATCATAAGATGTACTAGGTTCTAAGCTCATAATTTGCTCACATGAAAAATCTTCATACCGTCCTGCTGCAGCAGCATCATCAGAAGGATTTACTACATTCTCCAGACTTACATTTACAATTCCTCCAGAACCTCCAGAACCTGAAGGCGTACACGGATTACCAGGAGCTGACTGCACATCAACATAATAAGTATATTCACTCGATCCAGCACCGTTAGTAGAAGTAACTTTCACGTAGTGTTGACCTGGAGTATTATAAGTAACACTCACTTTCTCATCTATAGAAGTTGCAGGAGTTCCATTACTAAATTCCCATACCCTAGTTGCACCATACTGCGATTGATCTTCAAACTCTACCACACCACCCTGACAAGTAATTATTGTAGATTGATTAAAGTTTGCAACCGGTGATCCCAAATCGCTACAATCATCCAAAAATCCTTGAGAGTTTATTCTCGCTTCAATATCAGATACTGAAGGACTTGACCAGACATCAGTTCCATTGACAGAAGCTGACATTAAGAAACCAGATCCTGCGTCGTGCACGGCATCCCAGTTATGTCCTATCTCATGAGATACCATTACTTGTAACTGCAATACATCTGATGTAAAATTTTCTAAGAGATGATGCCATCCGGGTGTCCAGGCAACACCAACTACACCAAAATTAGTCGGATTTGTAGTAAAAATATCACGATCAGTCCAGAGACCGGCCATTTGATAATTGACTCCAAATCCTCCACTTGATCCTCCACTTGATCCTCCACCGTCAGCCCAGTTTGAAAAATCAGTCAACAATGTAACTGCATTTGCAGAAGAGGTAAAAGGATCAGCACCTGCGGTTGAGGGAGTAAAATGAGCTACAATGTCATATTCAACATTCATATCAAATTCAGATCTATAATTTGCCTGCACTGTATTTAAGACGGCAAGATTAAAATCTTCCACATCGCCAACGGAGCCAAATTCTACAACCATATCATGAGTATTCGCTAATGCGTATTCAACATAGATACATTCATCAGTTATTACTCTTTCAACTTCTAATTCTTCCGTTTTTAAATCAGTTGTTTCTACACCACACTTATGTTCACCAGTAATGATCACATCATAGTCCCAATAACTTACAAAATAATTCCTTGGAGCTGTTCTATCAAAATACCTTAATGGTTCAATAAAAAGTCTTTTATCCCCAATTCTTATAAATCCATAAATGAAGTCATCATTAATCGTAAAGTTGAGACTTTCTCCATTTGAAGAATGCCCTCCCAAAAGGTGGGGTAGATTTTTCTCTCTATAACTGACAGTTAAGTTTCTAGGATAAACGCTCAAGTCAAATGACTTTGAACCTGTATCAAAAATAAAACTTTGAGCATTGTCAAAATCTAATGCTGATTTGACAACGTCCATCTCAAAAATAGTATACTTTTCCAAGCTTGACTTTAACACAATATCATAGGGGTGGGAAGTCACCGTTGTTCCTGAAAGATTGTTCTGGCCTTGTGCATTTGCGAAAGCGATAAAACTGAACAAAACAATTAATACAATTCTCATTTCCAATTAATATTTTGGTGGTTAAGGTTGGCATATCTTGAACTAAAAGGTAGCTTCTATTACAAAAGCTCCCAAATTCCAAGCCAATATAGTCCTAGAAGGTCTAAAATTAGTGCGGCCACGCGATATATTAGGGAAAAGTTACATGTTTTTTGAAAAAAAGCTAAAATAGAGAAGGCCTGCTCCTTGAGCAGACCTCTCATCCTCGTCTAATTGTTTATTTTGAAACTATATTTTATGACTCAATTGTAGTGGTAGATGTTCCTCGCTTAACGGTACGATTATACTTGATCTGTGCATCCATATGGATCTCCATAACTTCATAAAGTATATCAAGATATTTACGTTTTAATTCTGCGTTTATTCTCGAACCGTTTACTTTAAAAGATTTGTTTGTTAGCTTAAAATTATATCGCTCAAGATCTGAAATTAGACCGTCTTTTTGTAGCTCAATTTGAAACCTACCATTTAGTAAAGAATGCTTATCTTTTCCATATTTAAGCTTTTCTCCTAAATCATCTTCATGAGCATTTAGAAAAGCTCTATGAGCTGACATTTCATCGCCATCTCCAAAGTGTATACTCAATACATTGTCATCACTACTCTGAAAAATCTCATCTATCCCAAAACTATTTTCATTGTCTCTATTTCCCTTCTTGGCTTCCTTCATAGCCTTAGTTCTATTCAGTTCTGCTTCAATTCTAGCTGCCTCTCGATTCAAATTACTCTTCATCTTCTGAAGTTCTCTTTGCATCTTGGCTTGTTGCTTTTGCATCTTGCGCGCATCTTTGGTTTTACCTTTACTACTATAAAACACATCATCAGCGTTAAATTCTACATAACCATCGACCGGTAGATCATCTGAATCTAAAACAATACTTATATTATCATCTTCAAAATCAGATAAAGACAAAGTAGGATAAAGACTATCAATGATACTTAACTCTGCTAGTATTTTTAGTTCTTCTTCAATGAGAGCTTGTTTGATTTTTATCAACTGTTGACCATCTTTTATAATCAAGTCATCCATTCCGCTTTCGCTCCATTGTTCAATTTCATCCTTTCCAGCGCCATGTTTTGCAATCTTAAAAACATCTCCATCTTTTTTCATAATGATGACGTTATTTTTGTGTGGCGGAACGGGTGGAGCTGGCGGAGCAGGTGGAGCTGTGCCTTTTGGTGGAGCCGGGGGTGCTGGTGGCACTGGTAGTGCTGAACCCGAAGGTGGAGCTGGCGGAGCAGGAGGTGGTGATGCTGGTGCTTCATCAATATAGGCTTGATACTTTACATAATCAGCCTCATCGATACGTTCACCATCAACCCAAAGTTTGACAATTTTACCATCCTCTTTCCACAGATCGACTCTTACATTATTATTGTAATACTTCATCTGGCAAGCATCCTTTTCATTGTTTGGAAGGGTATCAATTTCAATAAAGTGATGTCCTACTGAGTTAATAACTTTTTCAGGCCTTTCGGCAAATGTAGACACGAGAGGTGACTCAACTCTATCGGAAGGAATACTCCCATTTTCCATAAATACGTGTGCAGGAATATCATTTGTATTAGCACCCAACGATATTCCAACAATTAGAACGAAGAGTAGCGTACTTGTGATTATTTTTTCCATTACACGGGGTTTATATTGTGATTGATTTAAAATACGTTGAACCCTCTGAAGTAACTTTTTCTGTTTCCCTCCAAAGGTCATAGCCAATGAATTTGACTTACCTCCATGTTGGCCTAGATGCAGTAATGCTTTTGCATACGTAAGATTCGACTTGGTCATTGAAATGGCCATGTCGTCGCATGAGTTTTCTCTTTCGGCTCTTATGATTGAGGAAAGCCACCATACTGCAGGATGATAATACAATACCACTTCAATAAATGATTGGATGATATTGATGAGATAGTCATTGCGTAAAACATGACTTAACTCATGAGCAATGATAGCCTCCACTTCTTTACTATCCATTGCATTTACTACACCAATCGGGAAAAGAATCATGGGCTTTAAGTAGCCAATCATCATCGGCATTTTCACTAAAGCAGATTCTGCAACCTCGACTGACTTACTACTCCCAAGGTTTATCAAAAACTTATCAACTAAATGTTGCCACTTGTTATCTTGAAGTCTTGAAGCGCTAAATCTTAATTGCTTGATAAAGTAAAAGCCATATAACATTCTTGATAAAAAGATCATCAAACCCAATCCCCACAACAATACGATTGGAGAAGAATTGGCATCAAGGAAATTAATCGCACTATCGTATAAGTTGACTGATTCCGACATAGAAATTATTACACCCTGATTAATATCGGTGATCGTGTGCATCGGAACCAAGTACGTTTCAGTAGCAGCAACAGCACTTGTTTCATAAAGAGTCGCAAACGTAAAGACTGCGGCCATTGCTATCGACAATAAAGCTGTTAATGAGAAATAGTATTTAAACTTTGCGCTCTTGTCTTTCATATTTGAATAACAAAGAGAAAATATGAGTGCAATCAGTAATCCTTGCCAAAAGCTATGAATCACCGTCCATGCCACTGCATGGATTGTTTCGTCTGAAAAGAATTGATTAATGGAAGTCATTTTTTATTGTTTTCGATTTGTTTAATCAAATCCTTTATCTCCTCTAGTTCTTCTTGTGTCGTTTCATGATTCCCCAAAGCCTGCATCACCAACTTCAATGACGATCCTCTGAATGTCGCATCAACAAATCGCTCCAACAACTTTTTCTGAGTATCCCCTTCTGTCACACTAGCTGAATATATGTGAGTCCTCTGATTGGCATCCCTTTCTACCAAACTCTTTTCAAGCATGATCTGCATCAACTTCAAGGTCGTAGTATACCCTACTTCACGTTTCTTATTCAGTAATTCATTGATCTGTCTCACTGTTGATTGCCCTTTCTGCCAAAGCAGCTGAAGAATTTCAAGCTCAGAATCTGTAGGTTGCGGTATTTGTTTTTTATTCATTTTGTTCATCGGTATTATAATGCTAGCATTAAGCTTGCTTGCCACAGGCAGGTATCAAGATTATAAATGCTTGTTGATAATACAAGTATATACGAAAGAGTTCGTATAATCAAATTGTTCTACGAAAATATTCGTAATTAAGGAACTTTTAACATCTTGGATGGGGAGCTTACATGTACTTCTTCACGAAAAACATAGCACTTCTTGAAAACAATTTTGCGAAAACAGATTGTTTCTTGAATACACCTCATGAAGAGCAGAGAATGATTCTTGAATACACTTTATGAAGCTGGATTAGCTGGATTAGAAGGATTAGGTGGATTAGGTGGATTAGGTGGATTAGGTGGATTAGGTGGATTAGGTGGATTAGGTAAGATTACTACTTATTGTATCGAAGATAATCTAGTTTCTGGTCAGTAATTATTGTTTTTTGCTAAAAAGGTAACCTTGTGAATCTGCCTAATCGCGATAATCCTACTTCAGATTACCTTCTCACAAAAAGCATAGCACTTCTTGAAATCACTACTCACGAAAACAGATTGCTTGTTGAATACGTTTCCTCTAGAAAAAAGACTGCATCTTGAATACATCTCTTCAAGAAAAAATCTTGAAGATCCAGCCTGAGGGCCGAGTACTAAATACTTAAGACTCTCTTTTACTTAATAGTAAAAGTAAACGTTTCCCCTTCTGCCTCAATCTTAGTACCTAGAGTCCAAAGGGTTTTAAGTTTGGTACAATTTGCAATTTCTGGATCAATCGTGCTGATGTCGTTGTTCTTGATTGACAACTCTTCTAGCTTGTGCAACTTGAATACAAAGTTTGGAATTGATTCCAGCTTACAATGTTCCATTGACAGAATTTCAATGCTCACAGGTAATGGGAATAATTCCAATTCAGTGAAATCCACCCAATCAAAAACCAATCTTTCTAACTTAGAAATGGTGATGTTGAATTTCTTCAGTGGATTATCACCTAAATCAAGGTCGATCAAACTTTCAAGCACTCTTACATCAAAGATATTGATGCTATTGGCATTAAGATTAACCGTTTTTAATTTTTTGGCTGTACTTACTATGGCAGGTAGCTCAGCAATATTATTATTGTCTAGTATGAGATACTTAAGGTAACGCAGACTAACATCTTGATCTATCGTTTCAATAAAATTACCCCCAAGATCAAGGCTGATTAAAAACTTTAATTGATTTATTGATGCATCTATATTCTGTAGTAAATTTTCTCTTACTATTAAAGTATGCAAATTCAATCCTAAGTTGGATAGGTTATCAAAGTTGATGCTTTCAAGCTGGTTTCCGCTCAAGTCAATATATTCCAATCTTGTATTCTGGTTAAGCTCTTTTCCGATTGCTGAAATTCGATTATTCTGGAGTCTCAATCCATCGAGGTTGGGAAATGCTTTTAATTCAGTAGGGATTTGTTCAAGGTCTTGCCCAGATAGGTCAAGCTTATAGACTCTTTCAGGTTCACTTAAAGCATCTTCTAGATTTGTGTACCATTTATCTTCATTGGCATCGTATTGAGCTGAAAGAGTATTTAAACTCACGCAGCTTACCAATAACAATATAATTAACGCTCCTTTTGACATAGTATTCATCATTGTATCATTCTCTTGGTGCAAAATTAAGCTTATTAACTGAACTGCTTAATAATAAATAAGATTTTTTTTAATATGTAAATAATTAGTGTTGAAAGGACTACAGGACATAGTTCTTGATTAAAATCAGCATAAATAGCTGTAATCTCAATCAATTAAGCGTAATACACCTTATTCGTCTTAGATGAGAATTTTGAAGGAACCATTCTCTTTCAAGATGAGAACCCTCCAAGTGAACTACCAAATGTTGGTGGAATTGTCAACAACGGCGACACTACCTACGTTTATGGTAATTTACCGAGCTCATATTTTTTTCACCCAAACTATACACCAGAATACATCCTCTACTATTGCATGTGACCTACATGTCAGGATGTAATAATTCAGAACATAATAATAAATTATTCCGCACATGAAAGACATCATTTAGCTGGCTCGCCTTATGATGCGTCAAATAAGATAAACTTAAATGTTGACCTCGATTTGACAAATCGAGGGTCAAGCTTGGTTGACGAAATTATATTAAAAATACATTATCCTAACCCATGCAATCCAATAGATGGATGCAAATCAGAAAGGTGGCAATCTGCCTTTTCACTTATTCTAACTTTGATATTGAGGGTCAGGTAATACATAGCAAATTACATGTAAAAAGAATCGACATTTCCTCACTAGTCCCAATTGTCTATTTCAAACAGCTCAAGGGAAATGAAAATAATTATCTTGGGCAACAAAAATTCTTGTAAGACAATTCATAAAACTATAATCCCAACACACTCTTCCCCTGTTTAAAAACAACATCAACCGGAATTCCTTTCTTAGCAAGCATGTCTAGGTCTTTTTTCAATTGATCTTTGATAAGTCCTTTCTCTTTTACCAGCTGCGCTACCCCATCGTAGTCACCATCTCCTTGTAAGGTCAAGATTTTCTCACCAAGACTATTCATCGCTTTTTCAAAGTTATCAAAGTTGATCTCATAATAACCTGTCTTAGGGTCTCTTGAGAAGGCGCCCATCTCGTCAAAATAATTGAAACGGATCATGTTGGCTTTTCCATGAGCTGATGATGCTCCAAATCTAACTGACCTGAAGATACCCGTCATGAAAGTCACATAATAATCAAGCAGGTCTTCTTTCAATTCCCCTTGCTCATGCAATTGCTTGATCATGTAAAGTCCCAATAAATCTGCCTTCCCTTCTTCAAGAGCACTTGCATGTTCTTTCAATGCTTCCCTCACCAATCCTTTCCCGTTGATCGTATTTTTAATTCCTAATCCATGTGATACTTCATGGAACATTGTATTGGAAAAAAAGGCGTCGAAGGTGATGTGTTTTCTTTGGCTCGGTGCGATCAATTCTTTTGAAATCGGAACGAGGATTTTCTCATACTTGGCCTTCATTGCATTTTTGAGTTGGAGTCTTCTGGTTCCTTTTTTCAACTGCACGATTTCATCGTTGGGTAGATTGATGGCGATGGTTTTACTTCCGGCATTACAATCACCTGAGTAATAAACGACATCGTAAGCATTAAGCTCTGTTTCGTTTCCGGGAGTTTCAGTTTTATACTTTGCTGGGACTGGGAGTCCTTTTTGTAGCTCTGGTAAAAATGCGGCATACTTTTCTAAACGCTTACTCCACTCCATATCTTTAATTAAAACATAGCATTCATGAGCCGTCTTGGTTCCTAGTAATTGATCTTCATAAGACTCAATCGGACCAATGACTACGTCAATCATATTGGATTTCATTTCTAGCCATGCCATATCACTCACACGATAATAATCATCAAGCATAGCCTTGGATCTGTGCTGTAGATAAAGTTTAAACCCTGGATCTTCTGCAAGCTCTGAACATTCAAGTAAGATATCAGAAATTTGTTTTGCTTGCTTTTCAAACTGTTTGTGATAAGGAACAGAAATTAATTTCCCATTTCCATCTCTTCTGACGAAAGAATATAGATCTCTTTTATCTTCAATAGAACTCGCTTCATATTCCTCTTTGGTCATGTCAGCAGGATAAAAATTTGCGCCAAGCGGCTTCTTTTCATACCCATCTATGAAAGCTTTATTCCCATCAAGGCGATCATAAGGACCATAATTTATCCGAGCAAAAGCCCTAAGTGATGGATTGTCTATTCCCGCTAAAAACTCTTCTTTATCTCCAATGGCTTCATACCAAAATAGTTCTTCAATGATCTCCCCAGCGTCGATCAACTTGGCAATAAGTTTTTTCTGATTGTCAGATAAGTGACTTAAATCTGTGTTTAAAGTAAAAGGAGTGTATTTATGTAGTAAAGAGTCCAAAGAAGAATTAACTTTACCATCCCAGCTATAGTCAGAAAAGACTGCTGGTAAATTTGTTCCTATCTTTTCGTCACCTAATGTTGGCTTTGTTTTTTCGTTTGCTTCTTTACAAGCAAGAAACGAAACACAAATTATAATTACACATAAGACATTTTTCATCTCAGATTTATTTTGTTGAGTATTGAAGTAATTTAAAACTTCATTAAGATACAAATAAGTTATGAGATCATATTTCTCGGATTGAATATAACCTCGAATTACTGATGGAAAAAACGCATAAAACCCTTGTTATTGGTGCCTCTACCAAGACTGAAAGATATTCCAACATGGCTGTAACTCAGCTCAGAGAAAATGGTTATGAAACCATTGCACTTGGCTTACGAAAAGGGAAAATCGCCGATATTGAAATCACCACTGAACAGATAGTCTATGACGATATTCATACTGTAACAGTTTATGTCGGTGCAGATAGACTTGGCCCTTCTGAAGATTATATACTAAGCTTAAAACCTGAGAGAGTTATTTTTAATCCAGGTGCAGAAAATCCACCTTTCGCCGTTAAACTTAAAGAGGCTGGAATTGATGTTGTACAAGCTTGCACTTTGGTTATGTTATCCACTGGGCAATATTAGTGACCCATTTCATTGAAGAAGGCTAGTTTAGAGTACAAAATTCTTTGCGATGGATTTTATTCATCGCTATTATGATATGCTTTTCAGGGCAATTTTTTCCGTCTTGATGATGCATAAAAACATTGCATTTCTAAAACTTACCTCAGTCCCCTTCTTTTCATTTCACTTACAATCAGCGCAAGCTCTCTAGACATATCTCCTGTTACTGAAGAATTCTCTTTTGCTCTTCTGACCAAATAAGGCAACACTTCCTTCACTGGACCATAAACCATATACTTGGCAACATTGTATCCTGCAGATGCCAGATTGAAAGTTATATTATCACTCATCCCATACAATTGACAAAAATTTAGGTGTGGATTTTTTTTATCAATCCCTTTTTCTTCTATCAACTTGGCTTGATACAAATTACTTTCAAGATTATGTGAGGCACATATTGAAGCTATCGACTTATGATTCTCAACACAATATTTTAAAGCAGCATTATAATCTCGGTCGGTATCGCCCTTAGAGTTTTGAATCGGATTTTCATAGCCACCTTCCTCAGCCCTCAGGGCTTCTTTATCCATGTATGCACCGCGAACTAATTTTGCTCCGAGTAAGTATCCACCCGCCAATGCTTTCTCATGACTTTCCTTTAAAAATGTCAACTTATCTTTTCTGTACAATTGAAAAGTATTCCACACGATCACTTTCTCTTTATTGTAAGTAGCCATCATCTGATCCACCAATCGATCCATCGCAATCTGCATCCAACTTTCTTCAGCATCTACTAACACGGATACATTGAGATCATGCGCGGCCTTACAAATCGCATTAAGACGTGCAATCGTCTTATCATAATCTTGTTGCTCAACAGCAGTAAGTTCTTCTGTTACATTTAATTTTTCCAACAATTCATTCTTTGCCAATCCTGTAATCTTGGTACTGACTGCAGGTACAGAATCATTGGATGCAGCAAGCGTGATCGCACGGATCGTTTCATCACGCACATTATCTAAATCTGCTTCTGTTGTTTTTGATTCAGCTCCATAATCAAGAATAGTTGCTGTATTATTATTGGATAGATGAGAAATGGCTTGTTGACTGCCTTGTAAAGTTTCTCCTGACACAAATTGTGAGAAGATTGTTTTCCTTACAACCGCTTTCGCAAATGGCAAATTATATTTTACTGCAATCAAGCCAAGGCTTGAGCCAAATTTCACAAGTCCAGCATTGTTCATAAGTTTGAACAAACGATACATATCCTTTAGTTCACTGTCATTCTTGTGAGCGTAGGCTATTTTGGTGTCTTGAAAATCCAAGGATATTTTATTGTTTTCCATTATTAACTTCTATCTATTCCAAATTTCCCATGATCGTTCCGCCTGAAGAATAAGCATCTTGTGTCCATTTAAGATGCTTGCCCCTTGGTTTTCTGAATGTGCCAAAAATAAAGTTTTTTCGGGATTATAAATTAAGTCGTAGCAAAAATGATTGGAAGTTATTTCAGAATAATTCAGATCTGGGCATGTGTTGTCATTAGGAGCCATTCCTAGAGGCGTTGTGTTCACCAATAGTTGATAATCCTTGAGTTTACCCTTCAGTTGCTTATAGGTCAATCCTCTGCGAGCGGAACGCGATACAAATCTATACTTTATGCCCTTTTTCTTCAGAACATAAGCTACTGCTTTGGATGCACCTCCTGTCCCAAAAATAAGCGCTTGCTTCACTTTCATTTTGCCTTTCCACCCATTACTTTTCAACTCTACTCCAATCAACTCCTCTAAAGAAATTTCAAATCCATATACATCTGTATTCTCGCCAGTCAATTTCCCATCTTTAAATATGATCGTATTAACAGCGCCAATAGCTTTGGCTTCTTCACTAAGTATGTCGAGAAATGGGATGACTGTTTCTTTATGTGGAATGGTTACATTCATCCCTTCCATCTTTTCTTGAATCATCAGTTCTCTGATGACTGACGGATCGGCCAACTGATAAGCAGCATACTCTGCTTGCTTAATCCTTTCTTTTTGAAACTTTGCCTTAAAATACGATGGTGAGAAAGTGTGGCTGAGGGGAAAACCAATGAGTCCAAATTTCCTTTGCATTATTTACCTTTTATTATTTACCCTTCCCTTGAAACAAAACCAAGATAGTGTAAAAGAGGATTTTTATATCAAGTCCTATCGACATATTTTCTAGATAGATGATATCATACTTGAGTCTTTGTAGCATTTGATCCAAATTGGAGGCATAGCCATATTTCACCTGGCCCCAAGAAGTAATCCCAGGTCTAATCTTCAATAGATGTTTATAGTGAGGAGCTTGCTCCATAATCTGATCAATATAAAACTGTCTTTCAGGACGTGGACCTACCAAGGACATCTCCCCGATCAAAACATTAAACAATTGTGGCAACTCATCAAGTCTCCACTTTCGCATGACTTTACCCCATGTTGTGATCCTTGGATCATCATCGTGCGATAGTTGCGGTCCATCTTTTTCCGCATTTTCTCTCATTGATCTGAACTTGAGAATCTGAAATGCTTTGTTGTTTTTTCCAATACGATCTTGCTTATACAATATTGAGCCTTTTGACGAAAGTCTAACTCTGATAGCTATGTATAAATACAAAGGAGCCAATATGATTAAAACGATCACACTTACAACGATATCAATGAGTCTTTTTAAAATCATCTCCCAACGGGGCATGATTTCTTGGTCAACTTCAATGAGGATTGTTCCGTATATATGGGTCAACTTCACATTACCCAACATGATATCATACATGTCCGGAATGATTTTCACCAAAAGTCTATCACTATAATCGTAGAGAACATCAAGGATGTTTTTCATTTTATTGTGCTCAGAAGTCTCAATTGCAATGATGACTTCTTCCACATTCATCTCATCAATAATCAAAGACAAATCTGTTAACTTTCCAATCAATGGAATCTCATTAACCAGATGATTGACTGAATTTCCATTAGAATCTAAGAAACCAATAAAGTTGTGTGCCTTTCCATACACTTTAGATTGCAGTTCATTATATATATCAACGGCATTTTTATCACCACCGATTATTAAGGTATTGTATTTCACCTTACCTGCTTTCAATCGATTTTTTGAAATAGTCAGGTAAATCATCCTTGCTGCTGCGGTCAAACAAAAGTGCAATGCAAACAGTCTTATGAAAGGATTAATATAAGTTGTGTATACGTTGGATGTATCATCCATTAAGACTGTAAAGAAAAGTAAGACTACTCCTACAAACGAGATGGCCAATGTACGCTTAAGTGTTGCCCATCGTGAGAACCGATAGATATCAGAATACTTATCAAATATTGAATAGAGTAATAACCAACCAATGGGAATTAAAAGTAGTCCTTGCCAAAGTTTTGGATCGGATAAGAAGTAACTAAAATCAGCATTGGGGTTTTCCAGATTTTTACGATAGACAAAGAAAAGGAACCAAGCAAAGCATGCTGTGAACCAATCTAAAAATCGGTATATGAATAATTCTATTTGTCTTTGTCCTGGATTCATTCCCCTAGAAGTGCATCAATTTAATGTTATCAAATCGTACTTCTGCAGATGAATCACCTTCGTATTTACCACCTAATATTAATCTATAAGATGACAGACCTGAGTCTTGCAATATTTCAGCAAGATCAATATATACCTTGTTCCAGGATTCATTGGGTGTTAACACAATAAAGAATTGTTCAATTTCCGAGCCATTAACCTCAGCTTGAAGGCCTATCGCTAAATTTATATCAGTTTTATAGTCTAATTCCATGTAAACGGCCGTTCCATTGATGGGTAGATTTGTTATTTCACTGGATGTTCCAACTATAAACTCATTGTTTTCTTCTGTGAGCGTCACCAGAGCACAATTCCCTTCCACTCCACCATCTCCGGTTCTGACAATGGCAGTTTCTTCATTTTCATCAATATCTTCGGTAAAGGAATGATTTAATTCAAAATTCTCTACGATTCTAAACAACGTATTCTCTTTGTATTCAAAAATCAAATCTTCAACGATTCTCGTATCAGGCACAAATTCTCTATCAAAGGTTATTCTTTCATAAAAAGGATAGATGGTGTGATCAGAAGCAAACCCAGCACGACGGATTCCAGCAAAGTAAATCATGTTGGTTGTCTCATTGTCGTCCAATACCTGAAAAGTAATCGGCATTTCAAAAACACCTAAACTTTGACCTTCTGCGTTGGGCCATATATCAATAATATTATGCCTTGCGCTACCTTGCGCTGTCGTAGTCGTTAGGCCCACTGAGTCTACCTCGATAAACATCGGCAGCTCGTCAAATTTTTCAAACAAGGCACAGCCAAAATTGGAAACTACAATTAAAATAATGATGAAGTAAAATCTACGCATGACTCTGATTTAAATTTTTCTCAATTTGTTCAGCCAACATCATCACCTTTAAAGCATGTTGAATATTTACTGTTGGCTCTAGATCTTCTTTAATAGCTTTATAAAAATCTTTCAACTCCTCTTCTATCGCATTGATCTCAACAGTCGGTTGAGCCATAATATTTAAATACTTGATCCCCTGCCCTGTTTCTATTTTCATAGAATCTTCGACCTGATGATCGTTTAACTTTATAATTTGATTTGATTTCTCAAGAAAATCTATTCCGACGTAAGCATCCTCTTGGAAAATCCTAAATTTCCTCATTTGCTTTAAGCTTATTCTACTTGCTGTTACATTGGCAACACAACCATTGGCAAACTCCAATCTTGCATTACAAATATCTGGTGTCTGAGAAACAATAGAAACTCCATTGGCTCTCACCTCAGAAACTTCTGAATCTACCACAGTTAATAAAATATCCAGATCGTGAATCATCAAATCAAGGATAACAGAAACATCATTGCCTCTTGGATTGAAATTTGCCAGACGATGGCATTCAATAAACTTGGGTTGACTTAATTGTGAGAGTGCGGATACGAATGCTGGATTGTATCGTTCCACATGACCAACTTGAATTTTCAAGGAAGAGTTTTCTTGAATTAGTGATTTTAGCTTAATCGCCTCAGTCACATTTGCCGTTACAGGCTTCTCAATAAAAACATGTTTGGATTGTTGAATGGCTTGGCAAGCAAGCTCATAATGCGAACTGGTATCAGTAACAATGATTACCGCCTCCGTGTCTTTTAAAAGATCTTGAAAAGAGGTATAGTTTTTTACCCCAAATTCCATGGCAGCTTTGCCCGATTTGGTCTGATCTAAGTCATATACGCCAACGCATTGAAAATCAGTGTTTTTCAAGCATTTTAAATGAATATTTCCCAGGTGTCCTGTTCCTACAACTCCAATTCTCAACGGTTCGTTTTCTCTTTGTTTGGTTTGGTTACTTATTATACATCAATATCGCTCCTAATATTGTGATTAGAGTGATTAATATTGAGGCTATTTTAACTGAAAACCTGATGTGCTTTGAAAAAGTCCTTATTTCGTCGGCCATAGCCGGATGATGGGGTATCACTTCGGATTCCATCCGTTTTTCGTTCAAAATCCATTTAGGTTCAAAATCAACTCTATTTTGAACGAGTATCTTATAAGATTTTAATACCTTAATTCTGAAATACAGGTTCACAAACAAGATTGCTAGGAACACTGCACCCACAAAAAACATAAGAACTTCAGTCATTTCGCTTAATCGGTTTTCGAAAACTAAAATTAATGAAGCAAAGTAGCATTTTACTCATAGTTATTCTATCCATTTTCATAAATATTCAGGCAAATGCTCAGCTTGACTTTTCTGACATTAAAATCGATTATTATTTGCCAGCTACTGAATATGACCAAAGCATCCCGTCACCAAAGGATTTCTTGGGCTATGAAGTAGGTGAATGGCACGTAAATCATGACAAATTGCTTGCTTACATGCATCTTTTGGCTGAAAAGTCAGATAGGATTACTATCAGTGAGTATGCCCGCACATACGAGAATAGGCCCTTGGTGACCTTGATTATCACTAGTGCTAAAAATCAATCAAGAATTAACCAAATTCAAATAAGCCACCAACAATTGGCTGACCCCTCATTTAAAGAGGAAATTGATCTAAAAAATCTTCCTGCAGTCTTGTTTCAAGGCTATAGTATTCATGGTGATGAATCCAGTGGCTCCAATGCAGCAATTCTATTGGCTTACCACCTCGCGGCTGGAAAATCTGATGAAGTTTTGGATATCTTAAAGAATACGGTGGTGCTGTTTGATCCATGTTATAATCCAGATGGCTTACAACGTTATAGCGCTTGGGTAAATGCCTTTCAAGATCAGATGCACAATCCTGATCCCAACGATATGGCACACAATGAACCATGGCCTACTGGAAGGACCAATCATTACTGGTTTGACCTAAACCGTGATTGGTTATTATTGACTCATCCAGAAAGTAGAGGTAGAATAAAAACTTTTCAGGACTGGAGTCCAAATGTGTTGACAGACCATCACGAGATGGGTTCCAACTCAAGCTTCTTTTTTCAACCTGGCGTTCCGACTAGAACCAATCCAAGAACACCACAAATCAATCAAGATCTAACAGAAGAAATCTCTGAATATCACAAGGCGGTTTTAGATTCAATTGGCTCAGATTATTTTACCAAGGAACGCTTTGATGATTTCTATTATGGAAAAGGATCAACTTACCCTGATGGACAAGGTTGTGTTGGAATACTATTTGAACAAGCGACCTCGGAAGGGATACTGCGTGAGACAAATAATGGCTTACTAAGTTTTCCATTCTGTGTAAGAAACCAAGTAGTGACTTCTTTGTCTACCTATCGAGCAACTGTTGATTTAAGGGAAGATTTATTAAACTACAAAAGAGACTTTTACCGAGAAAGAGCAGAACAAGCAATTGAAGATGAAGTACAAGCTTACATTGTCCATGAAAAAGATGCTTGGAAAAGATATCGATTCCTAGACATCCTTAAGCAGCATAAAATTACGGCGGTTGGAATCGGGAAGGATTACTTAAAGGAAGAAACCAATTTTGTAGCTGAAGAAAGCTTTGTCGTTCCTGTTTCACAAAGACAATACACAATGGTCAAATCAATTTTTGAAACTCAGACTAGTTTTCAAGATAGTGTGTTTTATGATGTATCTACTTGGACTTTCCCTTACGCATTCAATAGTGATTACAAAAGATTGACTGCATCTCAATATGAGTCCCTCTCACTTGCTCCTATCAAAGGACCAGAACGTAGACTTTCTGAACTTAATAAGTCTGATTGCATCATCATTCCATGGAGTAGTTATATGGCACCAGGAATCCTTTATAAGATCAGTAAGCTTACTGACAAGTGGTATCGCAGTACAGAGGAATTTGTATTAAATGATTCTAAGGTATCAGCTGGCAGTATCTTCTTAGATACAGAAGACCTTTCTTCTTACGATTATGGGAAATTACTCGGTGATTGCCAAAGAAAAAATATTGAATACTTAGAAGCCAATCAATCAATTGACCAATTTACTCAGATGGGACTTCCCATCATGAATGTAGATAAAAATCCTATTCAAGTTGCCATTATAACGGGTGGCCAAGTAAATTCTTACGAAGCAGGAGATGCTTGGTTTCAGATGGATCATCGCTGGGAAATTCCCGCTACAAGAATAGACATCAATGACTTAACTAGAAACCTAGATAGGTATACTGCAATCATCATTTCTGATGGCAGATACCGCAGCAACTCCTTTAGTGATAAGGCAATCGAAAACTTAACTGAGTGGGTTGAAAATGGAGGAAATTTAATTGTGATGAGAGGAGGCATTAAGCAACTAAACAAAATGGGCATGATTAATTTAAATACTGTTCCAGAAAAAAGCGGA